>CM040239.1:203130820-203257101 GCA_022545495.1 Chrysanthemum lavandulifolium
CGGTTAAATGGTCTTAGATGCTACAACCGCAATGAAGGGACACTGGCTAATGCATGCCCAAAGCCAAGGACTGAAAGTGCTTATTTCAAAGAGCCTTTACTTTTGGCTCTTAAGGATGAAGGCTGGTGGATCTCTCACTTGAAACAGAACGAGCTTTATAGCGAGATGATGAGACTCGTGATGATATAGGACTTCTGCGAGCTAATGCATTTATTATGTTGATGGCTAATATGCATGAGTTGCACATAGGTGAATCTGAGCCCGATGTATGACTTCGATGACTTGTCTCAGTACCGAACAAACCATCATCATATCTGAACTAATCTCTCGCCAATGTCTGAATCAGCGCGGATCGATTTATTCAAATGAGTCTTCTACATCTTCCTTCGATGATTTTCAAGTTAACCACAGCAATTACATTGGGCGATCAAGATGACCTCATGGTTTCCTTTGATAATCAAATTGACTCCGTGGTTTATACTTGAGGATCTAAAGAATGATCATGTTGAGACTCGCGTTGAACAAGATGATCTGTGCCCTCATCAGGATTTTGTCGGTTAATTCAAGACCATAAAATCCCAAATGGAGGAATGTTATGCATTAAATCGGGTCCTTAAAAAGTAAAAATGCTGCATTAACCAAGGATTTTGAATGTTTACAAATGCAACTCAACTTTTCAAAACTCAAGAAAAGCAGAAAAAGGTTTTGAAGCCGCTTTGCAAAATCTCATCAAACGAAAAACATTTAGAGAGACGGATCGTGATCTAGCCGCTTCCAAGAATGCTTTGTTGTCCGAATTAGAACAAATCGAAACATGAATATAAAAAGCAAATTAACGCTCTCACCTTGGAAAATCAAAAAGCTAACGTTGAGTTGTTAAATTGTCAAAAAGCAGTTCGTGCATACAAAAAGCATTCAACGAATCGGGTAGATGACCTTCTTGAAGAAATTCTCGGTTTGCAAAACAAACTTAAAGAGTTTAAAAGCATTGTTTACAAACATGGTGAATCAAGAATGACTATTGAAAAGTTTACCTTAAAACCCAGTCCAAATGGATATGGAAAAAATCTAGCGACATACAAACCAAAGCTTTCACTAAAAACATTCGAATCAACTCCACGAAGTTTCAAACAGAGAATACAAAATTGATAATACTTGTCATGAGTGTTGTTGAATACCATCGTCAAGAGGAATTAAATGCGAGAAGCGCGAGTCGATCAAAATTAAAAATGTTGTTTACAACAAACCTTTTAATTATAAAAACAAGGTCACTTTAATCGCTGTCAGATTCTTCTAACACAGCAAGGGTTATCATCAAAACACCCAGTCTTCTTATCGTTAATCCCAAAGCAGTCTTTGCACAAACTTATGGTCCTTTACCTTCCATTAGTGAAGTAAACTCAAAACACAAAATCGAAAAATCCTTCGATATTTTGACATTTTCATGGTCGACCTCAAAATTTTACAACATGAGATAGAATATCGATGCGAAATCAAAGTTCAACATTTTCAATCGCCTCGGTGAGAGAACAAAGAGACATCTTCGAGAAAAATCTTTTACCTAATGTTAAAAACTTGAAAAGTTGTGCAATTGCTGGGAAAAGGATTTTCATAAAGGAACTTGGGGTAATGAAAACGTTTCGAGAAAAGTAAACATCTATTTCTAACACTAAGCAAAAAGAAAACCGTTGAGAAAAGATGTTGATCGACTCTTGGAAGATGTTATATGTCTTGATATCCATAATGTTGTGCTACTTCTATTCATTGCCATATGCATCGATCATATCTCTGCGATATTGTTGAAGCTATTTATGCTGTTGAGAACACCGATAATGTGCTTCGATCGAGTCTTTAAAGGCCGAAAATAAACGATTACACAACGAAATTAACAATGCAAAGCGTCGTCTTCATTGGTGTGAAAAGATATTCACAACCATCAACTCGGTTTTCAAAAGAAAATCGCTCAATTGAGTGCAAAATCTTACGATCATAAAATTGAGCAGCTGGATGATCAAAGCGTGTCTTTGAAAAGTCAAATCTCAAAATATGAACAAGAACTTTTAAAAGTTAAGCAGAGAATATGGTGTCATATTTGATTTACTCAATAAGACTGGACTTGAAGCATCTAATGAACTTGATCACTATCTTGCTCACTAGAGAGAAGTCATGAATTTTGCTTGGTAATATTAGTTACGAAAATCAAGATCGATTCACACAGTCTCTAAGTTACGGAAATGTTAGGAAAGTATGAACAACTTTCGCCACTCTGTGATTAAGAGATTAGCACCATCACACTTAGTAATCGTGAACCAAGAATTCCTTTGCCAAATCACAAGTTGCTAATGTGTTCCCCTCTTGAAGCAGGAATAGTTGCATTCTTTTCCAAGCGTCCAGCACTTCGCGACCTAGGGCACTCAAGCGAAGAATAGGAAGTTGCGACCTGAGAAAAGATCAATAAGGAATGCTAAAGTAGAAGAACACCACAGGAATCCGAATAAAACTCATGTTACTTCCACTATAGATGTTATGCCCGGCAAATGTAATAGAAGCTTGGATGTGCAGAATGCTAAACCGTTAAGTACCTTTGATATTCATCGATGCACCTTGTGTTATTTGTCAAAAGAATATGAATTCGATTGTCATGACAAATGTGTTGCTAAAGCTATAATCTCTAGATACGGAATCCTAAAATTGGGAATACCTCTAGGCCCACTAATCATTCTAAGTATGTGCTTGGTAAACCACCTTCTTTAGATTCTAAGGCAACCATTGCTATCGCGGTAGCTACTGCTTCACCTCCCTAAGAATGTAGTACCACCTAGTGCTTTCACTAAGACTAAAGCAAAGAGTAATTCTGAGATGGCATAAATGGATATATAACACACTAGGATTTAAATGGATGCCTAAAATTCTAAATGTGTGTATGTCTAATATATACCTTGGAACCCTCTAACATTTCGGGTTCATCATCTACTTCTATTCCATACATGTAAATTCATGTATTGTGTCATTGATCTGATCATTCTGGGTTGTTGATTGCGGTTGTTCCCGGCACATGACAGGCAACCTTAAAGCGTTATCAAACTTTATTGCAAAGTTCATTGGCATTGTTAGGTTCGAGAACGATCACCACGACTATCATGGGCTACGGAGATTATGTCAATGGGAACATCGAAATTAGCGTGGTTTACTATGTGGAAGGCCTCGGTCAACTGCTTTCGTGAGGTCAATTTTGTGATGGAGATTTGGGTTGCTTTCGGGAGAAAACTTGTTTCATTCGTGATCTACAAGGAAATGACCTTATGTCCGCTCGTAATTCTAGTCTCTACACTATCTCTATGCAAGACATGGTTGCTTCTCTCCCATTTGCTTACTTTCAAAGGCAACATCTATAAAATCTGGCTATGGCACCGTTCTCTCACATCCACTTTCAAACCACCAAGAAACTTGCTAGACACAAACTAGTTGAAGGACTCCCACGATTCCGTATTCAAAAGATCACCTTTGCTCGACTGTGAACAAGGGAAAAGCACTCGTGCTCATTTTCCTTCAAAGGTGGAACACGACTCTCGACATGCTTCATCTTCTTCGCATGGATTTGTGTGGCGCGATGCGCGTGCAAGCGATCAATGGCAAACGCTACATCTTAGTAATTGTTGATGACTTCTCACGATGGACTTGGGTCTACTTTCTTCGTAGCAAAGACCAAGCTCCAGAATGATCATCACCTTTCTCCCAAAATACTGAGTTCGACTCCGCATGACCGTCGAGAATCATTCGAGCAGACAAAGGCCCCGAATTTGTTAACAAAACCCTTCGTGAATTTTATGAGAAAGTGGGAATTGACATCAAACATCTATTGACGTACACCGAACAAAGCGGAGTTGCTGGAGACTGGACCGACGTTAGTGAAGGCGCAAGAACAATGTTAATCAATGCTAAACCAGATTACTTATGGGCGGTGATCACTGCATGCTATACTCAAAACCGTTCTATGATCGCAAAGCCACAACAAAACACCTTTTGAGCTTGTCCACAACTATAAACCGAACCTCAAACACTTTCATGTATTTGGATCCCTTGCTATTCAAATAATGATCGTGATGATTTTGAAAGCTCAAAGCCAAAGCCGATATTGGAGTCTTTATTGGATCTTGTGACAATTCTAAAGGTTTCGAATCGGAATCGTCGAACTAAGGAGGTAATGGAAGCGATTCATGCTCATTTCGATGAACTCACAGAAATGGCACGAGTATAATGACTTAGAACCCGACACAACCGTTTAAACTTCCTCCACCCCGTCATCAATGAAG
Source organism: Chrysanthemum lavandulifolium (assembly GCA_022545495.1). Taxonomy (NCBI): domain Eukaryota; kingdom Viridiplantae; phylum Streptophyta; class Magnoliopsida; order Asterales; family Asteraceae; genus Chrysanthemum; species Chrysanthemum lavandulifolium. Next base: position 203,135,134 of record CM040239.1, read on the forward strand.
AAAGCCCTCATTCTTCTGTCAACAAATGGAAAGGTTATTTGCTCCTACGGTACGTGGCGATATTGATGAGCGATGCTCACAGTTATCCATTGTTCTCCAGTGACACAACGATAATATTCCTATACGATACACTCGCTACAACAACTCACTGTTGAAGATGCACCTCACCGATTGACTCCGACTGCAGTTGAACACACCGCTTCCACCAATGATGAACCGACTGATGATATTACGAATGAAGTACCCCACTGCAGATTTTGATCCAAATGCGTTCTTCAGATCCGTTTGCAAATGAGATTGTTGCACGGATGTCATGAGATCTTCCACAAACCATTTGAATCCTCGAATCGCACAATGTATACCAACATCAACCCTACACACATAGATGGACTAAAGACCATCCTCGGCTAACATTATTGGCAGCCGAATCAACCGATCGTTACGAGACAACGTCTTCGCTCAGATGGTGAACCTTGCATTTATGCACTCCTCGTGTATGCCAATCCGAACCTAAAAACATTAAAGATGCAATGACAAAATACAAGCTGGATTGAATCCATGCGGGAAGAACTCAACCAATTCAAGCGTCTTGAAGTATAGGAGCGGTTGAAAGACCAGCGGGGTCTCGTCATTGGTCTAAAATGGATTTGGAAAAACAAATTGGATCTTTGAAGGAGAATGTCATCAAAAACAAGTCACGGCTAGTTGCTAAGGGTTATCGTCCGGAAGAAGGATAGACTTTGAAGAATCTTTTGCTCCGGTTGCTTGTCTTGAGGTTTGTCGGATATTTCTGCGTTATTCGCTCATATGAACATGACGGTCTATCGGATGGATGTCAAAACGGCGTTTCTCAATGGGCGACTTAAAGAAACGGTCTATGTCGACCAACGGATGGATTCGTTGATCTGAGTTCCCGAACCATGTCTACAAACTGAACAAAGCCCTTTATGGTCTCAAACAAGCCCTGGGCATGATGCGATAAGCTATCATCCTTCCTCATTGCCAATAATTTCACCAAAGGCTCGGTTGACCCAACTCTTTTTATACAATATCACGGGGCACACATCTTAATTGTTCAAATTTACGTGGATGACATCATTTTGGGTCTACACATAAAAGTTTTCAACCGCTTTTGCAAAACTAATGAAGAAAAATTTTGAAATGTCCATGATTGGTGAACTTAAGTTCTTTCTAGGATCGCAAGTTCATCAATCACCCAAATATTATTTTCTTGAGTCGATCCAAATATGCCCTTGAATTGTTAAACAAATTTGGAATGAAAACTTTGTGATACTTATGCCACACCAATGGCTCATACCAAGAAGCTAGATCTTTGATTTACATGGGAAAGTGGTTGACCCCACCAAATCGTAAGTATTATAGGGTCTCTCATGTATCTAACATTAGCTCAGACTGATATTGTCTTTCTTTGTTTATCTATGCTCCCGTTATCGATCGCGACCAAGCTGAAACCCACCTCTGAGGCTAAAAGAATCCTCCGATACATCAGGGAAACCATTAATTTGGGGATCGGTATCCGAAGGATTACGGTTTTGAACTAATCGCTTTTGAATGATCACGGGGGATGCTTAGACTCGAGGAAAAGTACTTGAGGCGCTCTACAATTTCTCGGTGATAAAGCGGTGTCTTGGCAATCTAAGAAGAGGATTGTACATCAGCTGTCATCAAGCGAAGCGAATATGTAGCCATGTCCGCGTGTTGTGCTCAAGTCATTTGGATGAGAACACAACTCAAAGACTATAGTTACGTGTTTGATGAATCCGATGTCTCATGATAATCGAGTGCCATTGCAATCTCGTGCTGACTCGGTTAAGACTCGAAATCAAAGCACATCGATCTACGCTATCATTTCATCAAGGACCGCGTGGAGCAGTGGTACCGTTGAATTATACTTTATGTCTTGAATACCAATGGCGTGATCTGCTCACCAAAGCCTTGCCTCCCGCTCGGTTTAATGAGTTGATCCACCGAATTGGTATGAGGTGTTTGACTCAAGAGGAGCTGGATGACCTCTTAAAGCAGATCTTAAAAACACAGCCGAACACCAAACCATCTTTTGTAAATAAATTTTTCAAAAACAAAATACAAAAATATAAAATCTTATAAAAACAACAAAAATATTCTTCTAATCTATCTTTCTTTCAACATGGCAAGTATATCTCTTAGTTCAACACTTTAATCTTTCAAAATTCGGTATTTTTTACGATCCAAGTGTTGATGGGGGAGAAAATTACTTATCTGTTTCAAAACATCGTGTACTTGCATGTTATCACATCTCGGTTGATTCTTTTACAAATGATGGTACACTTTACGATTCAAAGACATCCTTGGACTTTAATTAACAACCTCTCATTATTTTCTGAACTCGGGGGGTATTTGTCAAGTTTCTTTCCAAAAATCTTCGTTTATAAACCAAAATGGAAGTTAAAAGGCTTTGTGTGAAAAAGGAAAAGGTGGAGGGACTATAGCTGTCAAAACCTTAAAGTTATTTTATACAAAATACTCCACCACCACATTTATTCCCATCACATTAAATATTTCAACTCATCCACGGTCAAGAACCACCCAAGAAACCGTTCTTTCGATCATCTCTTTGTAAGTTGTTTACGTGTTTGGATCATGTTTTAAAGCAATGGTTTTGAATCTCATGTAAATCCTACGGCTAGAACGTGTTCTACAGCGTGATTTGGTGTTCTACGCTTATGCGTGAGGACACACAATCAATACGTGTGTGTTTAGGGTGAAATGGATTGTGTCAAAGCGTTTCATAATACATCAATGATATCTTTGTTAACCATCAAAATCCACCAGAAACACTAATTGATGATTTTTGAAAATTAGGGTTTATAAGTCGAATTGGGTGTTTTCAAATGTGAAGTGTTTTGGTCTAAAGATTGTTGGGTTATGCTTTTGCGTTGTTGAATTGATGATTTCCATAGTCTATAGCCACCCGAAACTCTGAATTGGTCATCGATTTGAAACTAGGGTTTAAAGTTCATAAACTTTGGGTATTTTCGATTCTCTGCATGAATAAGTGTTAAAACTTGGTCTACATGACTCTCACAACTTCTATGATATACGGAAAAACGTTTGGTGCATAATCCATGGTCTAGATTTGATACGCCGTAATTCTTGAACTATTAGGGTTTAGTCTTACGGCGTAAGATATTCTACAATCGTTGACTAGTGTAAATGTGATTTGATTTGTTGTTAAGCAGATATTTATATGTTTTAACTTTGTTGAAATGATGATTCTATTTCAGGCTTGCAACACGTAATATTTAGAATCAAGGTGGTTATTAACTCACGCATAAGGATCACCTGCTACAGTAGTCTTGTTATCGTAAGACTAGTCTTCACGCGTGGCGTCTACGCGTAAGGTTCTACAATGGACTACGGCGTATCACATGAAGGATATGCGTGTGATGACCCCTGCGCTTAAGGTCAACTCTTACGAGTAAGCCTTGCAGCGTATAAATTAATATATGCCTACGCCGTAAGCTCTCGCATAATGTCTCTCTTTTCCTACGCATAACATTTCTTACGCGTAAGATAGGATTCTACGGCGTGGGTCTCGCTTCACGGACATGTCATACACTGCTTACTTAACTTTGCCAAAACTACGGCAACCACGGATTGACCTTCATGATGAATTGTTACTTGTACAAACTTGTAAATAAACTAATCATATCATCACGAATCCAAAAATGTCACTAATAAACTTAAATAAATCGAATATGTTGTGAACAATAAGTGATAAAATAAACTTTAAAACTTAAAGTTAACTAACTCACGAAACATTTCACGATATCAATAGAACTATTGAACATACAAGTGACTTAGGACTCGTAACAATCATTATCACCTATGACATTCAATAACTAGACAATAAGACCTTACATTGACTAACATTATGTCTCTCGATATGTTGGTTCTTTTGGCTAATGTTATTTCAGATCACTACATGGTGAATAAATGAATGTGGATGCATCGAAGTTCTCTCCATTCGATATCTATCCTTATGGCTATCCAATGAAGATAGGAAAGAATAACCTCCGTGTTGACTTTGACACCCTCACTTGCTATAAATCTTCATGTCTTATTGCTATTGATATTACGAGGACTCATCCGTATCGAACATGCTTACACTCTGCAAGCTCACTCTGAGATCTACATCCAGCAGCCGGAACACTATGGAAAGGGTCAAAGGACAAGCTTGCGTGACGGTGACTACGAATCACAAACAAGTCACCATTACACTGCGAGACTTGAAATTTCTCCTCAATTCACTAAGTCGATCCAACCAAACTATATGCCACACTTTCTGAAGAGCTCGCCTCTCGATTCTTAATCGATATCGGTTATGGCGAGGCTACTGAGGTAATCAACAAGCATTCTCCACGTAGAGCTTAAGAGTATTCCTCAACCATGAAGAACACTCTACATGATCATCACCAAGTCACATTTACGTGCGTGACGGTGGCTATGAGCATCCTAAGCTCATGGAGCTGCAAATATTACAGGCATTGATCAACAAGAAACACATCGCATCGAAGCTACGATTTGGGATGACATGATGTCATTTCTCAACAAACTTGGCTCAAAGATTCCCCATCGGATATACCAAATTGTTGATCAAGAGAGCACTTGGACTTAGTCACGACATTCCCAAGAGGCTCAATGACCCCGACAATCACGACATATGTTGGCGGAACCCATTTCCTTGTTAGAATCAAGGAAGCGTCCACAAAGAAACAAGGTCTTTGTCTTGCCGATTTCCTTCTAAGCGAAGATGTCGAAAGCTAGAATCGTACCAAAGGTATGCGGAAGCGGATCGAACAAGGCAAAGTTGGTCATCTCGACGAAAAATCTTACGGAACACTGTAAGAAGAACCGAAAAGGAAGTGCTTGGAAGTATAACAAGTACGGAGAGTCAAAGGAATGTTCTAAAGAAAAACCTATTCCAAAGAAACCCGCTAAGAAGAAGTTCCGTAAAGGAAGCCGAACCGATCCTTTCACTTGAACCGCAAAAGGCATTTCGAGGACGAGGACTGCGAGGCTCTTGACCTGAGATGAAGAGATCTCATTACTCGAAGCAATCGCAAAGGATGAAAATCCTCGGCACCAAAACCTCCAAGTCCTCCAAACTCCATTAAAAGGAAGACTCTGAGAATTGTACTCTATGATGAAAGCTCACGAAGATGAAGATGAGCAATTGGCTAGAATCATACGAGACGAAGTTTCAAAGTCGCCGACACCGCAAAAGGTGAAGAATTTAAAAGAACAAATGGGTGGCCCGGAGGGTCAAGTGCTGTCGCCCTCTAAACGCATCCTCGATGCGGTTAATCAAATCGATGAGGGAGGCGGTGCCACCACTCTACCACCCAACGACACAAGCTCGCAGAGGACACTATTGTGTATGATTTTGAGAAACATGAAGCGAAAAGAAAAGTCTAGAGATGGCGAGGATGATTATACAAAGTTTCTTCAGGCAGGTCCCACACCTCAAAGAATGAAACCTACGAAACTCCTAAGGACATCGAAGTCTCCTCATGTCTCCTCATCATCGAACTCTTCATCTCATTCATCACCACCACCATCACAGATGTCAACAAAATCATCATCCAATTAAGAAACTACCTAATGCTAGGATTTCAAACACATGCAAGAATTGTGAAAGTTTGTCAAACAAGTCGAGAAAAGAAGGACATGCTCCACGAAAACTTAATTGGTATCTTGAACAAATGCAGATACTTACATGATGAGAATGACAAGATGCGGAAAGATAGGAAAGCTATTGAGAATTCATGAAAAGTCATCGTCGGAGGAACCGAATGAAATGATTGAAGGTTACACTCAAAAGTACCTTAGGGATATCGTTCCTAAAGTCCAAAAGGAACTGGAGAAGTCGACAAGAGATCAAACCCACAAGTTTCTTCTCGACCTTTGTCCCGGTGTTAGAGAAGTATTCTCCGAACAACTCACCCCTAACATCGTCGCATTGGTTAAACATACAATGGCCAAAGAGGTCGATCTCTCTCGAATACGAGGTTAATCGCTAAACTAGTGATGCAAATGTCAAAGCGATGCGGAGCGTTTACTTCGGATGAAGCTAAATTTTTGAAGGTCTACTAGCGTTTCAACTCGGTTCATCATGCGAGGAGTCGGCGATCTACCCAAACGGCCAAGAGATGGCGATGATAAGGATAAGGACTCTGCACCTAAGCGTCGGAAGCGATCGGTCAATCTTCATCTATGCCACCCTCTTCACCGGGACTTCCTCTCTCAACAAGGTCTCCTCCACCTTCGGTCTTCTGCGATAAACCTCGGGACGATTCCGAGTTACCACCCCGACTCAACCAAGGAAACCAATAAAACTAATCCCCAAGAAGAGTGTTCCACTAGATTTCAAAGACTAAACTCTACTATCCCAAACATACCCTCCACAACTCAACCAACACCATTAGTGCCTAGAACCACCTCACAATCATTTCCACATTCTCACAATATAGAAGATTTACCTTCTTGGCCATCTCACCTTTCACCATTACCAACAAATTCACTTGAAAAGATTGAGCAACAAAATCAAAGTGTTGAATCAACACTTGCACCAAAAGCAAACTCTATCATTCCCCAATAGTCCATTTTGATTATGAGAAGACATCAAAGGCAACCACCGACCATATGGAAGTTGATGCTTCTTTACCTTCACCCTCAAACATTGTAGAGCCATCACTTAATAAGCCTCCACCAATTCCTCCTTCATTTGAAGATACTCAACCCACTTTACTTGAACTTCCACTACAAGAAATTCAAAACCATGACAAGGATTGCCATCATTGTAAACATGTTGAAAGGTTATACATGAACTACGTGAAGAGCAATGTTTCATGTTTTATCACCTCCTCGAATGTTTCAAGAGGTTAACAAGTCTAAACTACAACGAGCATCATAGTCAAAAGCTCAAACTTAGAACGTTTAGGAAACCTTTCTCATCCTTGATGTAGGATTGATATATTATTGTGTTTGATGATTCGGGTGGTCTTGGATAATCAAAATACATGTTTGCCATTTTAGAGAGAAAGTAGAGAGTGAGTTTCTTGCTAGAGAGTTGTTTTGTAAATTGTAAAATGTTAGATTGAGAGCTCCACCCTTCCATGGATGGAAGGGGTATTTATAGTTACAAACATAACGACCTCCTATCGGCCTATGGATCGTGTATATAGTGGGTAAAGACCCGTCCTTCCTCCACGGTGTTACACTACGCTAAACTAAACTAATAACTAACTAATAGACGATAAATAACGTAACTAACGACAAGTCTATGAGCTAACCTATGCTAGATAATATTTGGGGTGACCGACTCTTCACTTATGGAATTTCAAATTCTAACAATCTCCCCTAAGGAGGTCACCCCATGTTTACATTCGAATCCTAGCATTCTATTCTTGACTTTGTTCTTGAGCTCGAGACTTGAATTCTTCACTTCACGCAATCTTTGTGCTTTAGCAAAGGCAACTTCAAAGTCCGAATGCTTTGTACTTTAAGTGGAGTTCTTTAAACGATCCACATCATTGATGATCTTGAGCTTTCTTTGAGATCATCACCACCGTAAATCTCTGGATCACCCTTTGTTGTGTTTCCATCATGTGTTGTTGTGACTTTCGGACCGACATGCTCACACTTTTGAATCATGACATCTTTCCATCGAGTAGCGGAAGCTTTCTTCGGTTCATGATATTTGCGATGTAAGCGAAGCATAGTATAAAAATATCGTAACCGAGTTATGTAGATATGCACCACCATGATTTCTTCAATTAAGTGTGGATGTTGTGAGCATGCGGCTTTGGATTGACGTCTCAATTTTCATCTACAACCGTCTAAATGTACCGCAAACAACAGCTTAGCAATAAAACACAAAGTGTCTTTGATCACTTTTGTTGAATTGAGGTACACGGCCCATGGTTCCCCGTTGATCGATACAAGTCTCGCTCGTGATCGGTAGGATTCCTAAGAATCTCCTTGACGGGGTTTAGAAGTCGTTCTAGCCGTTCTCAAACCGAACGTCTCAAAGAAGACAACACGGAGTGAGTGAACCAAATAATTGAGATTCACCGATTGATGAAAATGATTTGAAAAACAATCTCGTATTGCTTAGAAGAAAGAGTTTTGCAATACGACGAAGGTTTTATGAGAAAGATCAATTTTCAATCAAAATACTTTTAGTATTAGAAAATGAGTACACATTCGATGTGCTAGATAAAAGAAGAGATTCACACATCGAACGGTTTTTCCAAAAGTATTCGTCAATTCATTTCCTGGACCAAGTTTGATTCACGAATGAATCGCCCCATCGTTTCTATCCAGTTGTCACAAGATTGATCTTTTGCAAGATCTCACATGTCACCCACCAAGAGCTTGTTTGATGTTGGCTCTAGAAGGATTTCCATCTTCATTGTGAATATTTTTACATATCACTCGGATGTTCTGGCAATACCACAAGGATAATGCGTAGGACTCTTAATATATTCTTACTTTCCATATTGTGTGAAACAGCAAGTCTTCATTAATTTTGTGTCCTAATGAGATATTGTGGATGATCTCTTGGCTCTAGACTCAATAGTGCACATTTGGTTCCTATACCGGAGACTAGGGAGAGGGTCTCCTCTTCAATATCAACAATCTCTAAGAGAAAGTCGATAGATAATGTCGGTTCCCGTGAGAATGAAACAAGCCCTTTAAGAGGAACTTGAGTAGCTTGGGAAGTTTAGTGCGGTCGTCCCATCGGGTCCAAGACGTCTTGTCTTCAATACCGATGTTACCATAGTAACCACCAAGAGCATATGTATTGAACCCGGTTCGCCCTAAGGTTGAATTATTGGAGGGCTATTTATTTTCACCCTTTTCTCATTCATTTCTTTTTCATTCTTCAACCCTTCAATGCTTACCGAGACTTCATTACTAGAACCTTGTTGGGTTTGTTCAAGTTCTAACTCTATCTCACCGCACTCTTCCCATTTCTCATTTTTCTCCTTTTTCATCATACCTAAGGACTCTACACTATCTAGTGGATTGTCCTCGGTAGATCCTCCCGCTCTAGCGGGATTGTGGGAACGAATACCTAACCTAACCATCCTTATATCACCATGCATAAAGTAAATTGGTCGGTCTTTTGGTATTGTTCTTTCCTTCATGAAACTAATTGAAAATCATTTGGAAAACAATCAAGGTACTTGTGATACGAGATCAAAGCATTTTGTACCTTAATAGTTTTGATCATTTAGAAAACCTCCCCTCACAACATGTGCATATGATTTAGAAATTTTTAGCACATGGAGGCAAGAGGACTTTGAAATATTTTCTTTGATCACTATTTTCATAGAAAAAGCCATTTGATTTTCTTGGTAAAATTCTCCCCTCAATATGTGCATATTATAAGAGAAATCATTTTAACACATAGAGGCAAGAGTTCTTTGAAGCACATCCACGAACATAAAATCCATTTAAGAAACCATTCGCTCCCCCTCAATATGTGCTTCGAGATTCGAAAGCGTTTAGCACATATGAGAGAGCAGCCTGCATAATTGAATCAAAACGATCACCATTTATCAGATTTCATTATTAAACCACAAATTCTCCCCCGATCAAAAATATCAAACCCTTTGAGATTTTGGATCCCAAGTGATTTAATAAGGTTTAGAAAACACGGGAGAAAATGTGCCTGATTTAAGTACTCTTCTGGTTTTTGGTTAAATGCTCCTCCTCAACATGTGCATTGAATATTTGAAATCGTTTGGCACATGGAGGCAGGAGTGCCTTTAAAAGGACTAAAACAAATATGAGATTTAAATCACTATCTCTCCCCGATCAAAATTTCAAACCAATTGAGATTTTGGATCCCGATTGATTTAAATCATTTAGAAAATTTTGAGGAAAGACGTGGCAAGATTTGATTTTGAAAATGATGATAAGGACCATTTTAAGACTTTAAAGATTGTTAGTGTCATGTATGATTGTTTTAAGAGATCTTTAAGTCAAATAAAACAATTTCACAATCAAACAAGAATGTAAAAATTTCATTTTGAAAGATCTTGATTCTAAAGAAAAATCATACCATGACATAACATTAAATCTTTATATCACCACTTATTTTGTACAAACGGACTTTTGATGAAATATCGCTTGAAAATATTTAATTTGAAATCACTCTCCCCTCAATCCATGACATTAGTCGTTGATTGAGTGACTTTAGTTTAAAATGAAGTCCTGATTTTCAAAATTTAGTCCAATTTATTTTCAAAACAATATTTTTCATTTTCAAAATCAATATTATTCAAAGTTTTAGAAAATGGTATCATTCACTACTTGTCTTGCACAAAGATACATTAGGTGGTTGAGAAGCTTCCGTTGTTAATGTAGGGCTTGAAGAAAACCGTCACGATGCGATGAGACTTCTTCTTCGTTGCATTTTGAATGCCAACTAAGGTCAAATTAAGCTCCGCTTCTTCAATCACTTAGAAAACCATCTGGCGATGCAAGGAGACCTCTTACGTTGCATTTATGCCAACTCTCCATTGAAGTCCAATTAAGCTCCGCTTCTTCATTTGTCAACCCAAGAAATAGTTACCCTTTCCTTCGCATCCAATCATCTTCATTAGTGGGATCCGGATAGGGAACATTCTTATATCCATGATATCTCATATGTTAGTGAACATACATACAAATATATGGTGGTCGACAACACCCAACTAGCAATCGACTAATAAGAGTCAATTCAACATATCAATCAGTTCATATAAAGCATGGGAATTATGCGTACATCAAACTCTAATCATCTAATCCTAACAATCATATCCTAAATTCCTAGTCCTTCAACATAGGTTAACATCATTTATAATTAAGCACATTAGGATAATTAGATAAGTCCGATAGATGATACAAATTTGAAAACATTCTCCCCCTCAATCAATGAATCATTTTCTAAAAAGTTTAAAAGTGCTGAAGTCATTGATTGAGTTTTCAATTTAAACGAAAACTCGAACTCGATTGTTTTAAAGCAACTCATTTACCACCATTTTGAAAAACAACAAATATTTTTCTCAAGAATTTTAGATGGAAAAACATTTGTGTAGGAACAATGCCTTTTGACGACATGCTTTCCTTGTTTTGTTTTAGGATAAGTGCACGAAAATTTGAAAATGGGTTTAGCGCAAGACTTTCCTTTCTTGAAAACGGGTTGCTATCTCAAATAATAGCAAGCCATAGTTTTAGCACGGTTACAATCGAAATAATCGCAAGCCATATTTTGAGACATGTTTAGAAAAGAATATTTACACCTCCTCGCTCGAACTTCATCTATGGTCCCGTGCCATTATTGAATGACATTTCTAAGATCGTAGATGTTATCGATACCGAAGACATGTCTTGAGAAAACATATTTTGGTATTTTCAAATTTTTCTCGATTTTTATGGATTTTGTTGGTTTTATATTTTCTATTTTCTTTTTGTTGGTTTTATATTTTGTATTTTGCTTTTGATAAATATATACAAATATATAGTAGATGATATAATTTAAGAGGATGATGATACGAGTACCGAGATAAGGATATCAAGCAAAGACGTCGTAGAAGATAGAATACGCCATCTCTTAAACTTCCACCACCAAAGCTTCCGAGGCTCCGAATAGAATGTAAATCATGAGCCTTTGAGAAAAAGAGACTTTGGCAACTTCCCCAAACCAAAAATCCATAAGATGAGCGATTCAAAGCTTTCTTTCAAGCTTCCATTAGCTGTGTGCACAAAGAAGCACACCATTATCATAAATCCCACCTCCTTTTAAGAATGATAATCGAGATTCTCCATTCGGGGTTATATCATCCAATAGAAGAACAACAACGTTTCATCCCACACATAAATAATCTTCTCAAATTCCATTTCCACCAAGTCTCAAGCGATCCATTCCAAAAGGTGTCAAGAGAACAATTCCCCAAGTAGTTGAATTGATGCGGTCAATCTCTTTGTATAATTCTCTAGAACTCTCCCGAATACACATCATGAGGGTAATGAAGAACACCTCCCTATGTTCACATCTTTCGTCCCTCGATGAATGTATATGAAGCTCAAGAATCAAGTACACCAATATCCAAGAACTCTCCGAATACACATCATGAGGGTAATGAAGAACACCTCCCTATGTTCACATCTTTCGTCTCGATGAATGTGTAGGAAGCTCAAGAACTGGTACACACATTCCCAACGAGAGAATAACTGATAACACCTTCCTCATGTTACACATTTATCTCCCACAATATGTCGTACTTGTGTACCTCTTTTATCTTCGTAAACTTTCTCTTACATCACTTCCCCACGTCGTTGGAATAATAACACTAAACACCTTGATGAGTAAAACCTTGAGTTTCTGCGGTCATGACATTTGTTTTCCGGATATCTTCAATCACATAGAAGTATTAAGTTCATCAAGTTTACTCGCCATGAGTCAAACCTCGAGTTTCTCTCATGTAATAACATTTGTCTTCCCGGATATCTTCAATCACTTAGAAGAATTAAGTTCATCAAGTTTACTCGCTTTGTGTTTAGATGTGTGTCTCTTTCCCCTTGCCGGTTTTGACACTTTAGAATCAAAGAACTCATTGTAAGTCCGTATACTAGAAATTTGTTGAGAAGAACATTTGTAATATTGTGGGAATCAACATGTCAAGTAGAATGTGAGCAAGTCTAATTGGGATTAAATCAAACATTTCACCCTCCCCCAATTAGTGCTCTCCCCTAACCGACAATCTTTATGATGAATGCTTGAATTAAGAAGAAGTCTTTAGATCGTTAAATGCAACTCGCCTTTAGTCTTCTAACATGTAGCGAAAAATGTAGAACCGATCAGACTCGACCTTCTTCAAGATTGTCCGAATGGGGAATAGAGTGTTAACATCTTCAACTCACACCAAAAAGCATCCCACCAAAAACATCCCAATTAACTTACATCTTGCAAATCCCCATAACTAAAATCCTCCCAATCAAACAAGAATGAAAGATGTTCATCAAGGAAATCAACAATCGGGCCGCAACGAACACACAAGATGGTAACACCAAACTACCCATCACATCAAACAAGAACAGAGATTGTTCGAATCATCATGTTGATGTGTCGTGAAGCATTAACCGGAAGCACTTTGTCGATAATCATATCGCCTTGTGAAGATGTCAACCAACGGCTCATAGAAGAAAACTCCATGTGAAGATGACCCGATAAGAAGAAGCTCGGTTCTTACATGAGTTTGGAGCCGTTAGACCATTTATTCTCATAAATCAATCAACCATGCAAGAATTCACACTTCTTCTCCCCTCAAGAATTGCATACGGAGTTGCCATTCTTGATTAAATAAGTGAAAATCATCCGAATGTTCTATTCACTTCTCTCCCGCATAATAAGCACATGATGTCGCCATCTTCATTATAATCAAGCAAGTGGAATGAGAAAACAATCGGTGGTAGCCCGGTTCACTTGATGACCGAAGCGCATGGAAAAAGTATGAAGCATGTGGATGAGAATGGTCATAATAAGAAGATTTCTCTTCTTCAGAAGATAAAGCGCACTGAAGCGTACACTTTTCTTTTCTTTAGAGTACGAGGCATGAACTGTAGTATTCAAACGTCATAATCTCTCTTTTTTCAATCTCTTTTGGCAAAACATGTGATCAACCCCATTATCATTCAGTAGGCTCTTTGTAGTGACAGCTGATGGAGAAAACCCAATATGATGAATTTGACCCTGAAGTAGAATAATCCCAAACTCGTGACTTAAACTTGCACATGTGTAACAAAGAGCGTGTTAATGCCCATTTGAATCTCTAAGTACTCTATTCATGCCCATTGAATGAATCTCTAAGTACTTCCCCAAATAAAGCTTGAGCAAGGATCTTGAAGAATCTTCATCCATCCATCCCCGATACCTTCAGATACTAAGTACACTCGCCCGTGATATTTCACTTCAACCTCAAATAAATAATAATGAATTAACCCCGTTATCACATCTTCTGGTTAAAAGCTCAAATCTAGCCTCCTTTGATGTTTTAAGTGAACCATGATAATGGTTTTCATCCCGACCATGGTTAAAAGCACATAACCCCATAAAACCTTGTAATAACCAAACTGCCATGAAGAATATCCAAGCACACATCCAATTCATGAAATACACCCTTTTATCCCGTCTTCAAGCGTAAACCGTAGCACCAAGATCAAGTAAGATCCGTAATTACACTTTCTTTTCTCCAAGATGGTTCCATCATTACGGATTTTACAACTCTATGGTTTAAACCGAGAAATAATTTCTTTCACGAATTTTACAAAACCAAGAATAAACCGTAAGATAGATCCGTAAATGCACTTTACTAATACTAGGATGTTTCTATTGTCACGGATTTTACGAGTCTATGATTTAAACCGAGAAATAGGTTCTTTCATGGATTTTACAAAATCAAGACAAAACCGTAAACAATGTCGGTTTGAATGTGTTATGACAATTTGGGTTTCAAAGTGAATATCGGTTTTAGGGAAACATGCAATGGTTCATCAACGGTTCATTATCCAACATCAACAATATCATCACCCATCCAAGAAACACTATGGTAAATACATCATTCACATATTCTATCGGCTATTTGTCAGACCACTTGTTAAAGTAAACCCGATATATCAAACTTGACATGAAATAGAATTCCCAGTTTGTTACTTAAACTTGTACTAATCCTCGTGAAAAGAAACGGTGTACCCAATGTACAAAACCTCTTGACATTCTCAATCGAGTGAGACACCAAGTGATAGCAACGCTGGGTCAAGCGAGAAAGAATCACAAACGTAACTAAATAGCCAAGTCTTTATCACCCTCTATAAATGCCCAAACAAGTCATCTTTATGAAGTGTAGAAAGAAAGAAGAAGAAAATAAGTAAACGCTATCCGAAAACCCTCACTTCAAATCCAAATAAGAAGTATTGTCCAAACAACCCCGTAGTCACTTTGTTGAACCATCAATACAAGTCGTAACATAATATCCTTTGTGAAGATTTATATACCAAAGTGCCAAACCTCATAACTAATCTCATAATCATATCAAATCTCATCATAAACGATCCAACGATTCAACGTCCAATAATTACCAAATTTAGATTAAAAGTCCAATCATCCTCAATCCCATATTTGGTCCAATCTTAGAAAACCCACAAATCATATTTACCAAATAATACACAACTTCCATGTCCGGTTAACAAAATGTGATATGAGATCTCATATTCCGGTGTCTAGTCCAAGTCCAATAAAAGGAAAAACACATTAACGTATGAATTGGATCCAGAATCAATGAAAGGAAAATTTGTGATTTTTTGCTGACCCACGTGTACAAACTCTCTTTATCAAAGGAATGTGATAACACGAATACAAAGTATCTTATCCGAATACTTTTTTTCCCATTTGTTATATACGAAGATGTGTACAATTAATCTAGTATACGACCCACTTAATATCAAGAGAATGTGCAATAGAGAGATACAGCCCAACTATCCAACAACAATACATGGCCCATGCACTTGATATCCAAATCAGTCAAACCCTACACATTAGGGTATATAACGACACTTAATGTTGATGTTACCCCAATTTACACATACATAACACGCCCATCTGCCAGATCATCTCCAAACCCTAAAAATAAAACATCCGCCCATCACAAGCAAAACGAACCCAATTATTAATCCAGCCTTCATCCACGCTCTTCATTGATTGTGATATTAATCATAACCTAGCCAGTGGATGGCTCAAGGTCTCAATATCAACGCCATAGGGATGGTCTTGATGCAAGGACGTTTTCAATTTAATCCAAGGCATAAGGTAGGTTTATCTTTGAGTGGTTTTTCAAATTAATTGTCTTTCTTTTCCATTTTACGAAACAAATAAATGATTCAACAAACTTGTTGAAATCATCTCCTTTATGTTCGAAAATGAACACATGAATTAGATCAATGATGATGAGTTTTTGATTCATGATAATGACTATATAGTCATGATGTTTCATTAGGGAACCACGAATTAAAAAAATCAGAGATCTTTTTGACTTTTCATTTCGTTGTATGCTTGAGTCGAATGGATCTGTGATGTATGAGTTTGTGAGAAAGCCTTCAATGGTTTAGTCTTGACACAAGGAAAACCGAGATCTTTTTCATTTAACCTTTTGATACATGATTGTTAAGTGGTTTTGGATTGAGTCGAATCATTGCATTACCAAGCCATGGACCGAGGTCGATGATGGTATATGGTATGTTGGTATTCGTTGTGGTCATGGTATTGTTTGATGAATTTTGGTATTAGTTAATCGATGATGGCATAAGTCCAAGTTGTATTGAGTATAGATGGTATTTGGTTTTGAGTTAGAGGTCGTGGTCTAGTGGTCAATCTTCTTCATCCTTTATGTCATGTCAAGCGAAACACTTAGACACGCCGCTACCTTTTGAGTCACAAGTCGCTATTTCGATTAATCAAGAGTCAAATCGCTAACATAAGTCGCAAGACCAAGTCGCTAGACCAAGTCGCTATCCCAAGTCGCTCCAGTCGCTAGACCAAGTCTCTAGCCTAAGTCGCTAGGACTTGTAAAGATAAGTCGCTACCCATATTCACCGATTTGGATGGAAAAGTGTCAAGTCGGTAGCATGATTTTATACATTTTCCGATGAGTTTTCCGACAACTTTTAGGCCGACTTCAAATAAACCCGTAAATTATGACAAGGAGACATCTTTATACCCATTTTGACCACCGTAATATGACCGAAAGTAAACCCGAAAAGTTTTATAACAATGCATCTTTTGACCCATATTGACCTCAAAGACATGACCAAGTCGCTATTAAGGAACATGAAAACAAGTTGCTATCAAGAACCATTATTAAAAAAAGTTTCAACATTAAACCCGCTTAAAGACTCGATAAAGATTAAACAAATGTTTAACAAAATTGTTTTAACCTAATATGCTTAAACCAGATGCTTACAAAACGACAGGACGTTTTTAAACAAAGGACAAAATTAGAACCACAACATAACATAACCTCGATAAACCGACTTATTAGACCGAAATAAACTTGATTAAAACCGTTAAAACCATAAGATTCGAACAAAAGATGATAAACAACAGCTTTTAGAACAATATTTCGAGCCAACATAAATCAATAAACCACAGTAACCATGGTAAAAAACCACACAAATCAAAGAAACACAACAACCTTGGCTCTGGTACCATTTGTAGGATCGATATATTATTGTGTTTGATGATTCGGTGGTCTTGGATAATCAAAATACATGTTTGCCATTTTAGAGAGAGAAAGTAGAGAGAGGGAGTTTCTTGCTAGAGAGTTGCTTTGTAAATTGTAAAATGTTAGATTGAGAAGCTCCACCCCTTCCATGGATGGAAGGGGTATTTATAGTTACAAACATAACGACCTCCTATCGGCCTGTGGATCGGTGTATACAGTGGGTAAAGACCCGTCCTTCCTCCACGGTGTTACACCACGCTAAACTAAACTAATAACTAACTAATAGACCGATAAATAACGAACTAACGACAAGTCTACGAGCTAACCTATGCTAGATAATATTTGGGGTGACCGACTCTTCACTTATGGAATTTCCAATTCCTAACACTTGATCATCATTAAGTTTTAGTTGAACCTTGAATTTGGGTAACTCATTAGTATTAGTAGTACTGGTATGGCTAGTTCATTCTCTTAGTCTTAGAGATTTGTTTGGTTATCTCTTGTTTTATTGAATGAACATTTATATGTTTTGATTATTCAGTGCATTGTACTCTTTATTGCACACATATATTATCTCCACTCTAGCATTATTTGACACTTCTTCATCGTGAAGAAACTGTCATCGATGGCGGATCCCTACAAAATTCCTAGACGGATCCTCCAAGAAGGGAACCGTGGGATCCGTGGCACGTATACAATTTACTACTAACATGAGTCTTAATTGCAGGAAATTATGCACTATACTCTTGTTTTCTAACCTTTGTTTTGTAGTTATTCAAAATACACATGAAGATATTGACACCATAAAGCTAGGGAAGCTTTATGTTAAACAACATTGCAAAATCATTTGCAATTTAATCCAATTTTGGATTACACTTCATGACACCCTATTGCAACGTTGCAATATTCAAGGGGAGCACGTTTCGTCACTTAGATGAACCATTTGCAAACTTAATTGCAAAACAATTAGTTTATTTTACGCTATGTCCTTGACGCCTTTCAAAGGGATGGACTCGTCAAGGGGAGTTAAGACGAGTACCATTCCGTCACTTGCTCTCTTTACATCTTTACATAATTTTTCTTATAAAATTGTGTTAGTTTTTTAACACTTTTGTTTCGACAAAAGGGGAGAAGAAAGTAAAACTATAAATTCAAACTTTACAATTTTAGCTTTTCCTTAAAATAATTTTATCTTTTGTCATCAACAAAAGGAGGAGATTGTTAATACAAATAAGCCGTAAAACATTTATTTATATTTTACGATCTTCTAATGTTTTGTCGATAACAAACGTAAAATCATTTTAACGAAACAAATAAAATACGTAAATGGTTTGAACTAATAGTTTTCTATCACACTTACGTTTCACATAAAACACTAAAACAAATATAAGTGATTTTATGTTTTAGATATACATATGTACAACAACTAGTGTTTACATATTGGGCTAACATATACTTAACTAAGTATATACTAAATGGGTAAAAACTAAGTGTATACTAAAATGAGTAAACACAAGTATATACTAAATGGGTAAAACTAGCAAATGGTATTGACCCATAACCCATGGTTTTATACAAACCACTTAACCAAGTTCATTGTATCTATAAAGAAAACCATGGATCAACCCATAACCCATGACCCATGACCCATAACCAAAATACCCATGGGCAAAGAGGGCGTTCCACGGATCCCTAGCTTTGTGCTAGCGGATCCATTGTGGAAGGATCCGTGGGATCCGGGAGCGATGAAATTTTCTCTATAAATAGTGAGCCATTTCTTTCCTTTAGCTCATCACTTTACACACATACTCACCCCAAGTATTCTAACCCTCTAACGTCATATCCAAGTGATCTATGTAGTTTGTCTTTTGTTTTGTGTGATCTTCTAGGTTCCTCTTAAGGAGATCACCACTTCTTGAAGACGTGCAAGCTCAAGTCCATGAGTTACCATGCCGTCATCATCAAGACAACGAAGGTTCTCTTGTTGATAGTTCTTCCTTTCTCCATAGATGTTGGGTTAAAGGCATTAGTGAATGATGCCGAAAGTGTCAAGACGAAAGCATTAGTGAAAGGTGCTCATCGTTCGTGTCATGAGCATTAGTGAAGAATGCTATAGGTGTCAAGACGAAGGCATTAGTGAAGGGTGCCAAGCGTTGTGTTAAAGGCATTAGTGAAGGGTGCCAAGCGTTGTGTCAAAGGCATTAGTGAAGGATGCCGAAGAATCAAGTCAAGTAGCATTTGGGAAGAATGCCTAGGTCGTATAATCGATGAGGTGCATCGTTATACATATAAGTATTTGTTTATTTACAAGGATGGTGATATCCTTGATGGTGTTGTAACAAGGAGTAGATCTCCTTGAGATTAGGTGTTGTGTAGTGAAGGGTAGTAGCTCCTCCATAGTAATAGAACTAGGTGCTTAGCCTAGTACCAAATAAAGGGTAGGCGACGTTGTGATAGGATTAGTTCTCCTAAGGTGTGAAAGAACTCGGTGGTTAGCCTAGCACCGTATAAAGGGTAGGCGACGTTGTGTTAGGTGTGGTTCGCCTTGGTGTGAAAGAACTCGGTATTTAGCTTTGTACCGGAAAAAGGTTAAGCGACGTTGTAAAGGCTTCTCCGCCATAAGGAGATTGGTGTAGTGCTTACGAACTCTCGAGTAGGTGACTCGGGAGTGGAGTAGGCAAGGAAGGTGTCCTTGTAGCCGAACCACTATAAATAACTTGTTTCGTGGTGATGTGCTTCTTACTCTTTATCTTTCATTACACGCTTATATATCTATCTATCAACGTCCAACATAAACAACCAAATAGATTGACATAAGTTGATCTAAATATTTAAAAGGAAATTTTAAATTGGTAAAACTATTCAACCCCCCTTCTAGTTTTCCACATTACCCATTATCGATGTCATGCATGATGTCATGCAATAGGTCATGGGTTTTAGGTCAAGCTCCATGGGTCATGGGTTTTGGGCATGGATAGTCCAATTCTTTTACATGTTTATATAGATTTTTATAAAGAGTAAGTAAACAAAGTTACTTAAGTGTTTTATAAAAATGTGTTTAAGTAAGTTAGAAAAACTTATTGGCTTAAAACTTGCATATTTTACTTATTTCGTTAAAATGATTTTATGATTTTATTAACAAAGCATAGAAAGATCGTAAAATATAAATAAATGTTTTTACGGTTTATTTGTATTATGATTTGATTCAAAAGGCAATGGAAAAAGGAAAGAAATATTCACAAGTTACATGGTTTTGAAAAGCCATGAAAATGTACAAACACGCCGGTTTTCAAGTCAAAACTAGCGCACTTTTACTCAAGGGAAAAAGGCCCAAGTCTGGCGGTTTTGACCCTAAAATCGCCGCACTTCTTGTGTGAAGCATATATTGGTCGGTTACTAAAGTCTCATTACCAATCAAGTCTAAAGTCTCATTACCATATATTCACTAAAATTGGTTCCAAAGTGTTCTAAAAGCCTATAAACACTACCACTTGCTCTAGGAGAATAATACACCTTAAGAATACTCTTTAGAGATAAAGTTGGAGAGGAAGGATTCATGAGGTGTTAGGTTCTCATGTTTGTAACACAAGCATCAATGTGAAGAAATATAGAATAGAAAGATCGGATGAACACAAACACAATATACAAAGATCGGAAGAAATATAGAATAGAATTCATGAGGTTTATGCGTAGGTATTTAGTGAAAGTGAACAACCAACTCTCAAATGAGAGTTACAAGACTATTTATAGGAGAAGGGAGCTAGGGCAACACATCTAGTCCCTTCCTTTCCTTATTGGGCTTTTGCATAGGCTCATGGGCTTTCTACATGAGCCTAGCCTTAATTACTAACAATAAAGCCTTAATTAAGCTAACTATTACATATTGATTACTAACACTTGAGAAATGGTTTAGGAGTGATTTCAACAATATCCCCCTAAGTGTTAGTAATTGATGACTTAAGTAATTTGAAACAGTTGTTGGTGCAGATGTAATAGTAGCTTTGACGTCTTCTGACATTCTTCTTTCTTGTGAGAAGAAGTGTCTTGATTCGAACAATCTCCCTAGTGTAGGGATCTTGTTTCTTTTGAAGTATTCTGCTTTTGACGCCTTGATTTCTTTGTTCTTTAATTCTTTGTTCTTTGTGGTGGTTGTGATAGTATGTTGTTGTCACCATGTGTCGCCTTTGTTGCTCAAATGTCTCCACGTCTTTCTCCAACATGCTCACACGCCATTTGATGATGAATTCCGGATGTGAAGTAGTTCTCAGTCTTTATAACTTTGTAGATTCTTTGATTTGATGAAGAATCATTATGACTTTGTGTTGCCTTTGATATAGAGAACTTCATTTGTGATGTTGTTGGTATGAGCATGTGGTAAATCAAGACGATCTTTTCCTCCATGAGCATCCATCGCCAGCAACATCTCCAGACAAATCCGAACATCAATTGATCATTGTAATCTTTTCATAAAGAATTGATTACTACAATTGTTCTATCGATGAATGTCTTGATTCCATTCACCTTGGTCGGGCGAATCACCGTCCGAATCCCATAAGGGATAGTTGGCATTACATTGAACAAGTTCAAGTAATGACCCACATATCGTGGACTCGATTCTTGAAAGGAATCTACTTAGCGGGATTTCCGGCACTTACAAGTTCGAACGAGAGTGTCAACGGATAATGTGAAAACACATATCTAATTCTAGCAAAGGTTGTTCTGAAACCGGATGCCCTCAAAAGGCTAACACGATATACCAAGTACATCTACGGTTCGGTGAGTCGAGGTAAACCAAGCATCACCCCACGACTTTAGACTGTTTGAGACAACACTAAGCGTAACCCACAAGGAGTTACCGAAGTGACTGCTTTGTCGGTCGTTTGATGTTGACCACGGCGGAGTTTCCATTCAATCACCGAGGATCACAATGTGAACCCTCATAAATGTTCTCGACAGTTCCGAGATCTCGTGAAGGACTCTAGAATGTATCACTTGCGTCCTTATTGTTGAACGACAAGTGATGAAATGTCAAGTGTACCTAAGAGATCTTTTGATGAATCTCATGGCTCTAGACTCAATAGTGCGCTTTGGTTTTCCGAGAGGAGACTAGGAGAGGGTCTCCTTCTTCAATACTAGCAATCTCTAAGAGAAAGCCGGTAGTTTTCGTAGGGTTCCATGTGAGAATGAAACAAGCTTCTATTAAGAGAAACTTGAGTGGCTAAGAAGGTTTAGTGCATGCGCCATCGGGTCCATGACGAATTTGATCTTCAATACCGGTGTCATCAAGTGACAACCAAGAGTATATGAATTGAACTCGGTGTTTGCCTCTAAGTTGAATAATCTAGAGGCTATTTCTTTTCACCCTTTCTTTACTTTTCTTTTAATTCTTCAACTCCTTCTTTCTCCGATTCTCATTTTCTCCTTTTATAATCATACCTAAGGACTTCTAAATTCTAATTATTGGTGGTGTCCTTGGGTAGATCCTCCGACTCACGGTGGATCATAGGACTGTTATTCCTAACCTTAGTCACCTTATAACTCCATGACTAACCTATGTTGTCGTAAACCATTTTCATGAAAATCTCTTAAAGTGGTTATGAGTAACAACATTTTGTACCACCGAAAGAGTTTTGTATTATGCGAATACTCCCCTCCACACGTGCTTAAGTATTTTGACAGTAATCGCACGGTGAGAGAAGAGCGTGCACTTTTGAATTGATCAACTCAAGATAGACAATTCCCAGCGAGACACGGTTCGTTGTATAGTTAAAGAGTTGCATTGTCGACTTTTAGGTGACAACTAGCTCTAATAACTACCTTGAAGGTGTGGACAAACCTCGAAGGTTGTCAAACCCACAAAGTTCATGTCTACCAAGAGTTTCTCGAATGGTACATTCTACTAGGACAAGTCCTTTGCGAGACACGTTTACATCACTAGCGAACTAGCTTGAAATTATTACCCGTCCCGCATAAGTCTTTTCGAGTTACTAACATTTAAGAGCTCGTCAATTCATTGGTTAAGTCTTTATCGACGATTCAATAGATTCAATAGCAATAAATGTTATAACATAATTATGTCCATTATCACATAGTTTTACTCAAAAGTAATGTTAACTTTGAGGTTTTGCTAAGGGAAGTATTTGTTCTTTTATAAGGATTAGTGGCTTTCGCTCCTTTTATAAGGATTATGGCATCAAGCGTACCACGTGGTCCTTTCATTACAAGAACGGGTTGTACACATATGTGTGCACAAGCCATTAGGGAAATGATGTAATAAGTATGAGACAAATTAACTTTCCCCAATTGATGAAGTTTCAACCGGATCCCCTTAAACGACAACCGTTTTCAACAGATTCAAACTTTGATGTAGTAGACATTTCTTCTAACTTTTGAAGTTTCGGTATGTAGCGGAATTTGTAGAAGAGCGTAAAACCACACAAGACAAATCGACTAATTGCGAAAAATCCGTTCGAGGGTAACATGCCGAAATCAACAAGATCTTCTCACGTGTAGATGCATCACACCAAACAAACCACGAAAGACGAAATGAAACGACTTTCCCCTGAATGTTGTGGTCTTTCGGAATACTAATCACTTGTGAATATGCAATAACTCGATACCAAGACCGTGTGTGAGGCATCATAACATCATATTTGGGTAACTTCAAACAAGATCACCTATGAAATTGAGACGATAACACCAAAGTGAGACGTGTGAGCCACATATCGTCTTATTTCTTCCCCCTAATTGAAGAAATTCAAGAAGGCATTGGGTTTTCGCAAAGAAGCATGTGGAAAAACAAGGAAGCAATGACCACCTACACTCTCTCCCCCTCGATGTTTTCAATGAATCAGAATCATACACCACGTATGTTGATGATGGATTGAAGACAATGAAACCATGTATAAGGAGACAATGAAACCATGTATGTTCAATTAATCGAACAAGTGTGAAGTACCATAAATATCTCGTGAAAATCATCATTGATAAACCGCTTTGTTAAATCATTTTGTTGATCATCATGTCGAGATTCGATTGTGCGGCTACAACAACGGTTGTGGTAGATTCGTGTGTATCGGAAATTAGAGTATAATCGGGTTGTGCAATGAAACATTCGATACATGTGAAGCACGACTTTAGAAAGACTCTTTAACCGAGGAGCAATCAATGTTTCCAATTCATGGCGATTAAGTACAATATGTGATGCGGTGATGGATCATGATAATTTTGACGATGAGAAAGCGGGTCATGCGTTGTTTTGCAAGTAGAGCCATAGTCATTGTACTGTATAGAAAAATAGAAGGGGCAAGAAAGAAAAACATGGATCCCAAGTGTAACTGGGTTCCGGATGTTAGAAGCATAAAGATGTAGTGTCAATTATCTTCTTGACACAGAACATGCTATTTTGATGATTTCCTTTCACCTCTGGGGATGGATGTGAGGGTTTCAAACTTGTTATGGTGCAACTACTTAGTATCTTCTGTAGGAATCCACCTAAGACCAGCAGTTTTGAAAACTCTACCCGTTGGTATCCATCTAAGGTTAGATCTAAGGGATGTTGAAACTTCTTTTAGGAAGAGTCTGCGTCCTATATTGATCCACCTATTAGGTTTCTGAAATTTTACTTTTAGATCAACGGGTTTATTTCTAACTGTTTGTTAAGTTAACTTAGGTTTTGGTTTGCTACTACAAGTAGTGTTCAGTAATACACTCGAAGGTGATACACCAGGTCGTGTACCTAAGATTCCATCCTTTGGGAGTAGTGCCCTTTTCCTAGTCTTTTCTAGATCATAGTTCTTGTGCAAGTCATTTGTATCATATGAATATTGAATTTTGATGGTTGGTTTAGAAATTGTTTTCGAACTAATCCTAGACTGGCCAGTAGCAACCACTTGTTGAGGATTAACAGAAACATGTATAACAGAAACAGAAGCATTTTTCTTAGGCCAAGAGTGTGGAGTGACTGGTTTTTGACAAATGATTATTCTCAACAACTTGGGAGGCAAACCGTGGTTTAGAAGATTTTGATCATTAAGATTTAAAAGCAGTTGGTTGTCTAACTCTTGATTGGTTTTGATTGGTTGTAAAGCGATTTCCCAATATTGTTTGTTTTGCAAACTTAGTATCCACACTCATGCCGTTAATCTTCTCAATGTGTTTTGTAAAGCAACATGTGCAAGCCCTTTAGCTTGAATTTAAGCCTTTAAATGCTCATTTTCTTTCACTAAAGTATCCACATGATTACTTTTTTCATTCAAAGATTTACTATTTGGCTCAGAATTTAAGAAATTGTTTGCCATTTTGAGTTCAAGAGAGATGCAATGAGCCTCTAGTTTGGAAAGATCTTTTGAAACTAAGAAATGGTCTTTTTGAGAAGAATGTTTTCGATTCAAGAGTTTGGTTTGATGTTTCAATTGTATTATTTACAAGTAAGGGCTCGGACATAAGAGCAGTTTCAGGACATCGTACAACACACTGGGTCAACCTCTCCTTCATTTACGAATTCAGTTGCTCGGTTTGTTGTATCGCATTCTTGGTGTAGAATATGATCAACAGTAGATAGTACCTCAACCATCTGTTCTTTGCAAAATTTGGGCTCTGTGTCATAGGTGGGAATGATATATTCCTCAACCATTTGTTCATTGTCAGAGTTGGACTCTGTGTCATAGTTGGGTATGATATTTGCACAGTCATCATCAATTTCGTCCTTTGATCTGCTGCTGTCATCCTGCTTTTCTAATGTTGTAACCTCATTGTCCGCATTACCGACAATTGAAGTAATCACAACATTTCCAACAATCCTTTGAGCATTCCTTCCTTGTACATCAACTCTTTCACCTTGCACGACTGCTGGATCTCGGGAATTGGATGAAGTCTGACGCTTGGAATTGTTAAGTATTGAGTTCATCATCTCTTTCAGAACTATCCATCCTTCCTTCAATTCCACAAATGCCTCTGCATCTTTAGAATCCATTGATTTATACACTTTCTCTCCCCTTTGATTGTTGTGATGAAGTCGGAAGAATCAAAGAGAAAAATCTTGATCGAAATAGCACACAGAAAGCCGATATAGTGAATTTCTATTATTCCCTCCAAAAATAATTTTGAAAAATTTTCGCTCCCAAAATTTGAAATTCACTATAAAAATCAATTATAAGTTTGAAGGAAAATTTTGAGTTTTGACAATTTTGACGCAAATTTTGACCAAAAAAACTCGAATTTGGGCCCAAAAATTTGAATTTTTTACCAAAATTTTCACAGTTAAACCAAAATTTGAATCTCGTGTAAAATTGAGCGTTTAGTCTACACTAGAAATTAAATTTTACTCAATTTTTTTTTTTTTTAATACTTGTGTTGTTGATGGATCTTTGTAGTCGAATGAAACTTGTTGTTTGTTGAAGAAGTGTTTAGGCGTGAAAACCGACTTATGCGTGACAAGTAGATCCAAAGCACCCTCTACCTCTTCCATACCACAAGATGCGAATAATCACTCTTAGCTATGAATTCGATAGTCCTAATACCATTTTCCAATCCCTAAACTCCACTTTTTCATAATCTAAACTTGACACTTAGAGGAATCACACCAAAATCTCTCTAAGTAGCTATACCATAAACCTTGTTACCAAACACACCATTTTGTGACACGTTGATTTCCAGAAGAAGGGTGACAACTTCTTGGGTATATTCAGTGGCTTAGGTTGTTGCTTGATTAAGGGATCAATGGGTTAAACTATTGTTGTTGGTTCTTCTTCTTATATTACTTTCGTGAACACTTTGGTACCATTTATTACTTCCTTAATAATGATTAAGTTTCTGAGTTTAATGTGTTCACGATGTTTGTTTCGGTGCCATGAGAAACATAATAAGATGTTTAGACGATTATGAAATGACTTGTGATATATGCATGTTTGATACAAACAATTCTTAATGCACTAGTAATACTATAGTCTATTGGTCAAAAAGTCTATGTATTATTGGTAGAAAAACTTGTTTGCGTATTACCCGTTAACCGTAACAAGTATGAATTTGTTTGTACAAAGTCTTGCACTACCTATATGTATTATGTTACGTGGATCATGCCTTCTAGACTGTTTGGTAAATTGCTTTAAACACACATTTGGCTATTTGATAGTGACAATCATATTGGCCTTTGTTTCTTATTAGACTTTCTCTGAATTACTTGCTAATCTCTTTGGATAACATTGATTACCTAGGTTATCCTACACTCGAAAGAGTATACTTTTCCCACGTGTTTTAGTCATCAAATCGATATTTCTTGCATTATAATTGAGAAAAGTAGAATTAATATTTTTTTTTATAATTGATCTTATTCATAAAGAGATCGATACTCCCAAATCGGGGCGCCCATATTCCGCTTACAAAATGTTAAAAGAGTACCAATCTTTCCATTCTACCGTATTTTATTCCCTCTATTCAATGCCAAAGATAACTAAGCGATTTAATGTCTTGAAACATCTTCCTACTGTCAAACCGAATGTTGTGGAACCGGCTCTTGTTCCTAGATCCATATACACCAACACGAGGTAAAAATAATTCCTTTCAGCAACTCACTCTTATTCCTATCGATGCCCCTTCCTTTGTGCAGGTTGAAGATGTCACGGCTAGAGAAAAGAAACAGAGGTGGTAATTTGCACCATTGGCCAACCTTGTTCCAAATATCCATCGATACTTCACATGAGCAGAAGATATGATCCACCGACTCTTCCTCCTTCCTGCACAGGCTGCACTCCATCGAGCCAGAAGCATAGTTTCGGGCTCTGAGTTGATCCATAGTCGGCAACCTTTTCATCCCCATTCTCCACATTAGAATGTTACACTTTTTTGTAACCCATTTTGACCATTTAAAGATGAACCGATCGCTATAGTCCTCGTTGCTTTTGAGAAAATCCTTGACTTCTTTCACCTTAAAGCCATTCGATCCTCTACCAAGCCAAACCCATTTATCCCTTGTGTCTCGTAAAGTCTGGTCAGCAAGCAATACCCCCAAACTATGACCTTCGCTAGCTTCTTCCTCCGTTAACGACCCATCTTCATTTTCCCAGACTCCTTCAAATTTAGGATTCACAATATTATACTTCTCCTTAACCCAGCATCGTTTTTCTCTCTCTTTTTTAAACAGAAGCGGGAAACTGTCCTTTAAATGAATTTGGCTTAACCACGGATCGATCCAAAACCTTGTACTTTCCCCGTTACCCACATTCCCTTTGAAAAGTTGGTTGATATTCACATCCGCGACTCTAACCTTAGAAACCATCTTAACAATTGTAGACCAAACCCCCGAAATTGTTTTACACACATGAAGGGAAGACCAACTTCATGTGGAACCATGGATTGCATCCACAACTTTCCTCCATCAACTATCTTTTTCTGTTCTATATCGCCACACCCACTTTGTAAGAAGGGCGATGTTCACGTCCACTAATCTGCTTAAACCAAGACCGCCGTCTTTCACAGGAGACGTGACCCTCTCCCATGCGACCCAATGTATCTTCCTAGCCTCGGACGAGCCCCCCTACAAAATTTTTTTTATAATTCTTTCCAAACCGTCCAACACCTTTATCGAGGCCTTGAACAATGATAAGTAATATGTGGGGAGATTTTCCAAAACCGCTTTGATTAACGTGACTCGACCCCCAATCAAAAGACATGAAGCTTTCCATCTCGATAACCTTGTTTTAAAATATCAAATGAAAATCCCAATTTGCAATTCATTCATGTGCCTCCAACCCGTATGCCTAGGTAATTAAATGACGCCATCCCGACGAGCAATTAACACTATTTGCCATTCTTCTCACCTCGGTTCCTCCACCCCACCCGTACAATTGGGATTTAGCCATATTTATTTTAGGCGAAACAACGAGAAAACAAATAAGGATTTGATTTACCTTCTTAATATTAGACGTGGACCATTCGCCTATGAACATGCAGTCATCGGCATATAAAAGATGCGTAATTGACGGACCACGGTTGGGAAGAGTGACCCCCTCCAAGCAGCCCTTTCTTTTCCACCTTCTTCATCATGCAAGATAGGGCTTCCATAGCAATAAGAAACAAGAACGGGAGATCGGGTCTCCTTGCCTCATGCCTTTGTAACACTGAACTTCGAATGTAGGAGACCCATTCACAAGAACGGCCGAGATCTTGCGAAGAGAGAATGCCACGGATCCACTCACACCATAATTCGGAAAACCCATCGTGACATTACCGATAAGAGAAAATCCCAATTGACGTTGTCATAGGCTTTATTAAAGTCCACCTTAAAGATAAATGTTTTCCTTTTATACTTTTTGGCCCATGGCATCAACTCGTTAATGATAAGAGGCCCATCTAAAATGAGACGCTCATTCAAAAAAGCCTATTGGTTTAAGGAGATGACCGAATTCAGCACCCTTTTAAGACGATTGGCCAAAACCCTTGAAACGATTTTGCATAGGGCACCCACAAGATTAATGGGCCGGTACTCGTTGAGGTGGACGGGGTCCCTAACTTTGGGTATCAACGTAACAAAAGCCGCGTTACACCCTCTACCAAGGCCCCAGCCGTTGTGGAAGGCATCCAAAACCTCGCCAAAATCATTTTCAAAAAAACCCCATAACCTCTTGATGTATTTAAAAGTGATGCCATCTGGGCCGGGGGCCCGTTCATCTCCACATTCAAAAGCGGCCCGCTTTATTTCTTCCTTTATGAATCTCTTGATCAAAAGCCTTGCATCCTCCTCCGGAAGTTTCTTTTCAAAATCACAATCCATACTTGGTCTGTCTTTCCATTTCTCACTAAACTTATCTTTGAAAAATCGTAGATGTGCTTTTTAACCACCTTCGGTTTGGATACCCACTCATTCCCTACTGTAAACCCATGAATGGCATTACTCCTTTTCCTGTTATTTATCATCCCATGGAAATAACAGGTGTTACCATCCCCCTCTGCGGCCCACTTACTTCTGGATCGCTGCTTTAAGTCTTTCGTTTTGCGAGCTTCGATTTCGTCCAACCTCCTTCTACATTCGTTTCTAGTCCACTCCTTTTCTTCAGTGAGGTCCTCAATCTCCATATCCAGATCAATTTCTTCCAACTCTATTTTACAAAGATCAGCGTCCTCACTTTCCTTTTGAATCATGTCGTCTCGCCATTCTCTCAATTTGGTTCGCAGCCATTTAAATTTCCTAATGATTTTAACATCAGGGCCCCCCCCCCCGAATTCGAACTCTTCCAGCGCTTTGGTGACTACCGCCACATAATCCGGATAATCTAGCCATGAAT
Organism: Chrysanthemum lavandulifolium; assembly: GCA_022545495.1. NCBI lineage: Eukaryota > Viridiplantae > Streptophyta > Magnoliopsida > Asterales > Asteraceae > Chrysanthemum > Chrysanthemum lavandulifolium. The sequence goes on from CM040239.1 coordinate 203,165,744, forward strand.
TAAAAACTCTAAAAGGCTTGGGCCCATAATTACGATCCATGATGGATAGCAATAAAGGGTTGTGGTCTGAGAAAAGTCATGGAAGTGCTCTTAGACACGCTTCAGGCCAATGGTCCACAAACTCCCTATTAACAAGGCAGCGATCGATCTTACTGAACTTCTTCCCTTTCTCCCCTTCTTTAAAAAATGTAAATTTGCTGCCTTTCGTTGTATATTCATGAAGATCAGAAGACCCAATAAACTCATTAAAATCATTGGCACAGTTCTTTTTTAATTTAGATCCTCTTCTTTCTTCACTTGTTCTAACCGCGTTAAAATCACCTAAGCAAATCCAAAAGCCGTTTTTGCTGCCTATCAACGACTTCAAATCCGCCCATAATATTTGTTTTTCTCTCCTACTTTGTGGGGCATAAACATTTGCGGTGAGGACCACCTCGCCGCTGCCCTTGATAACACCAATAACTACAATAAAATTGCTCCCTTTTATGCAATCAATCTTTTTAAAAACCGTCGGGTCCCAAATACAAACCAAACCTCCCGAGCGAGCCATGGGATCCAAGACCTCATATTCAAACTTAGTTCTTCCCCAATACCTTCTAATATCTACTTCACCCACTCCCCCACTCTGTGTTTCTTGAAACGCTAGAAAGGATACCTTTTCTTTGTAAAGAATTTTCCGAATCCAATTCGATTCCCTGTCTCCCCCCATCCCTCTAATATTAATTGACAGATAATTCATTAGAGAACGGGATTTTTACCTTCTTCCTCGATTATGTTTCTGATCTCAGCTTGCACTGGTGAGAGATCCATCCCCAGAACTCGAACCATCTCAACTGTTTCTTGAGCTTCATTCGCCACCATATTATCCAATCATGTGGGTTTTCATCCCCAACTTGTCTACCATCATGATCCGAATCATTCGAGCTATGATTATCCGGATCTATGTTGTTTTGTTGCACAATGTTCAAGTCAATATAATGTTCTCTCGTTGATCAATCTCTTCTCTGTCAACATTATTTCCTCCCCTTTAGGCCCAGATGGCATCCAAAAGGATCGACTTTTTTCTTGGTCTTAAAGGGCCCAAAATCGAATGAGGCCCAGTCCTATTCACTTCATGGATCCTCCTTTTGAAATTCTATCACGTGCCTCGTCGAGAAGCAAATTCCTTGTCCGCCCCACCACATTATTATCGATATTAAATTCCCTATTCACATGCGCCACCCTAGGCCCTTCCTCTTCCCCATGCATCATGCGTGCATCTCCTCAACGTTCCATGCACCTCTCCAACTTCCTCTCTCACCTCCCTTCTTCCATCTCATTTGATGCCGCCGTCGAAACAGCCGGGGTAAGTGGGACATTTTCCGGTGGCGATTGGCCACCGATATCATTGATCACGCGATTAGGTGCCAATCAACAAGTTTTTCGGAGACCCAAACCTGGAACTTCTTATCCCTCCATAACAACGAAACAACCTCCTTTATCTCAAGGCCATCACCCACTAAAATGCCAATACCTTGATCGATCGGTTGGGACTATCCTCCTTAATAGGTGATGGGTAAACGACCTTGCCGAATAGACTTCCAATGGAGTTGAAAGTTGACTGAGAAGCAAGGTGTAATGGGACTCCATGAATGCCCACCCATGTTATACGTTCGAATGGTAAGGATTGCCCCGCCAAACTTCAACCCGATTGAACAAACCTTCCCAAGCAATCTTTTGTTAAGCATTTCTTCCACTTTCTTTTGCTTCCACATTTCGGAGGATCGAGAGTCCTCAAGGTATTGGAGCGAAGACATTTGTGCCCTTTAGCTTGGCTAGAAGTGAGCCAAGATTCGATAAAACCTGAAAGTTTAAGCACCTTGCCACCACTGCAGTCTCATGGTGACCAACCATTTCATTGACCGCTGCGTCGATTCGGAGCTCCACATTCTTTTTCTCAGGACTTGCTACCCCTTTCACCACATTACTGAAGGACCTCCCCTCCTTGAAACCATCACTTGTCCCGACCTTGAAACTTCCCCTTACTATCACGGGGGGATGGCGGGGTGGTTGAGTGCCTTTGGAAGATTCAAATCTACCATTCTCAGTAGCAAACCTCGCGATGTTAATCTCCAGAGAGCAGCTCCCCAGTTTTACCCCCCTTCAACTTCTTTTCCAGTTCTCCTTTATCTTTAACATCTTTAAACGTTATGAAACCAAATCGAGCACCATTCAAATCTCTCTTACGAGCAATATACACCCCTGCTATCGAACCAAAAATCTCAAACTTAGTCGCCATATCCCATGGACGGCACCCATCGAGGATATTTGAGACAAAAAACTTGACGAGATCTTTGCCCCTCTGACCATCGAACCTTCTTCTCCTATCGTCTTTTTGTCTTCTTCTGCTACTTACTTTTTCTCATCCTTCTTCTTTTTCTCTCTCACAGAGTTTCTCTCTCTCTCTCATTAAAGGGAATTCTAAAAAGTATTTCCTTTTTAGAATTACTATCATATCCTCAATCTCAATCAATATTGTATATTGTTATGTTTCCAAGTATACATCGAAGTCAACACCTTTGCCAAATCTAATTTAATTGTGCTTTGAAGTTTATTCGGTAACCTCAATATCATTTCCTAAACGTTAACACTTTTGCTCAATTAAGTGTGTTTTGAATTATTTAACAATTTTTTGAATTGTGTAATGAATGACAACCTTTTATGAACGTTCTTTCTAAATAAAAGTAAAATTTTGTTTATCTATACTACTTATAAAACATTTAGCACTATTTCTTTTAATTTTTTTAACGATATCATTAATGTGTTTTTTAAGCATTACAATTTTTAATGCATAATGTACACAATACATAGCTTTTACTAATTTATCTTCCACAACATTTTAATGCTTCATTTATTATTATTTTTTTAATTAGTATAGTTTTAATGCAAAAATGCACATATAAATGAATATGATTTTAAAATCAATGCAAAACTACAAAGTTTCAAAACTATTATTATATCGTAAGAGTGTTTCGAGAAGCAATCTAAATAAATTTTGAATCATTTTAAATAAAATTAACCACAAAAGTAAAAAACGGCTTTTTGTAAAAATCGGGATAATTTTTTAAGACAAATGATGCAAATGTGCAAATTGCTAAATGCTAATTCAATGATTAATATATTAGTATATTAATTATTATACTTTTAATTGATAACTCTAAATGATTATTTAAACATGTAAGTTTTCTTTACATTTTAAACATTCTTTTATTTATATCTTATATCTATGTGGGACAAGTGTTATTAATAATATTAATGATACAAACATTTTCATAAATATATACTTTACAATATGTAAACATTATAAGCACTATTTTATTTATATCTTCTATTTATATGGGACGAGAGTAAGAAACAATATTAATGACACAAACATGTTCTAAAATATATTTTATTTACTTATTATGATGTGTTGATTATTACATATATATTTCATAAAAATGTTTCTACTTACTTGTATTCTGATTACTATATAAACTAATTTGTGTATAACCCTATAACATTATTGATTACCATGACGCAAAATCACGGCACTTTCAATTGTTTTTATATGAATTAGTTTGATATTATTCATCACTTTTTTAAAGTTCTCAAACTCATTATTTTTTTATTGGTAAAGTTATTGTAAGAGAAAGCATAAAATTGAAAACATTTTGTGCGGAAAACTTTATTACTTAATCTTCATGCATGAACGCCGTGAGTATCCTACTATAATATTTTAAAGAATTGAAATATGCTACATGAAATTCTTGGAATCCACAAATTTATCGTCACATAAAACGTTTTAGATTATAAAGCATGTTTCATTGAAATTTTTTATTTCAAGTCTTTATCCGCGTCGCATGAAAGACTGCTAATATTTAATGACAACAAAATTAGTTTTTAAAAATTGCATCCACGTTGTCTATTATACACATCATATTATTGTGTGAGTTAATTGTGTAATTTAATTAGATTTTGATTATTCAACGTTGTATGTTTAAACATTAAAACATCTAACTATAATATTACAACTATAACTGTTTGGTGTTATAAAATCTTGTTTGGGTACTCGCTATACATAAACTAGTTTAATGTAGTTGTTTATTTATTTATATTATTATTATTATTTGCCGTTAATGTAATTGTTTATAAGGGTGGGTGGGAGATGTTTGACTTTAGATTAATGCGAAAGTGCTGACACCAAGTGGAGGCTATGGAACGACGATTGATTCCTTCTCTATGTAGTCGTTTTCCATTTCCCGGTAACTATGTCGGATCTTTATGGTCATATCATATGCACTTAAGAAATTCTATTGGGTTGCTGTTGTAAATAAGACTAATAGCTTTTTTCATAAAACGTATTAATAATAATATTTTTAGATACTAATAGCTTTTTCGACCAAAAATTGGCAAAACCGGTCTAGTTGTTCAAGGTGCTGTAACCTACACTCCATTTTTAACTTTTAGTTATTGTGATAAGGAAAAATGGAAAAAAGAAGAAAGCATGATATGATACAGGCTATGTTTAGTTGAGAAAAGTAGAAACATGGTCAAGTACTCATTTTTCTAGCAAATAGAAAATTGACTTCTCTAATTTGCAAAATGATTTAAGAAAAGTGCGGAATAGTAATATGTGTTATAAACAAGAGTTGAGGGAATGAAAAATATTATTCAATTGATTATAATGTATGAGATATAAAAGGATATATATAAGATAAACATTAGGATAAAACCATAATAGCTAATTGGGTCATGGGCTTCTTTTGGGTTATATGAGCATCAACATAATATTATTCATAACACTCCCTCTTGGATGTCCATATTATTAATACGCTTTAAGAATGATGCCTCATTAAAAACCTTGTCAGGAAAACCCAGTGGGACAAAACCATGACTAAGGACAAAAAGAGTGCAACGCGTATTATCTCTCTCTGATGACTATATCACTTGAGGTCTTTGAGTCGTCGCATTCCAATGTTGTAACTTAGTTTCCTAAATGTTGATGTAGGAAGTGCCTTGGTAAATAGATCCGCCAAATTGTCGCTTGAACGAACTTGTTAATATCACCATTCTTCTGTAAGTCATGAGTGAAGAAGAATTTGGTTACAATATGTTTCGTCCTATCGCCCTTGATATAACCTTCTTTAAGTTGAGCAATACATATTGCGTTATCTTCATGCAAAACTGTTGGTGCCTACTTTTATGAAGAATTTCCACATGATCTACGTATGTGTTGTATCATACTTCTTAGCCAAACACATTCTCGACTTGCTTCATGTCTCGCTAGAACTTCTGCATGGTTGGATGAAATCGCTGAGATCGTTTGCTTAACCGAACGCCATGAATTTGCGGTTCCTCCATTTCTAAATGCATATCCAGTTTTAAGATCGACCATTGTGAGGGTCAGACATTATGGAAGATATGTAATCTTCTAATATAACTCAAATACCTCTAATTAGTATCCTATAAGATATGGACATCCATATTATAATTATTCATAACACTCCTCCTTGGATGTCCATTTGAGGATTATGCCTCGTTAAAACCTTACTAGACAAAACCCAGTGGGACAAAAATCTAGTGAAGGAAAAAAAATACATAATTCCTTTATACGCTCGGGGATGTTGCCTCATTAAAAACCTTGCCGGAAAACCCTATTGGGACAAAACCGTGGTCAAGGGAAAAAGAGTGCAACGCGTATCTTCTCTCCCGCTGATGATCACATCACTTAAGCTCATTGAATCAATGAATGCACCCTAATGTGTCTTGATAGAATCACATGAATAAATACTCTCTACATGTTGTTCGCATATCCAATTTAAGGATTAAGATATGTCATACATCTCATTTAAGTACATCCTTGTACTTCACATATACACATTTTAGTATGACACATGTAAATTGATATTGTGATCATTATCTTTAAATGTAAAGGGTCTTTCTTCATCAATTGACCTCATAAACATGAGCGGTCATTTATCCATATAAAGATATATAGCATCTTTCTTTAGCTTTCATTATGAAAAATGATTTCATCTTTAAGATGTTTAATTCATAAAACAAGACAAAACTTTGTATTTCATTTCAAGGTATTCAACCGTCTTGAAAATCTCTTCATGAGTTCCGTTCACATTTACCTCATCAAAACATATGTAACTTATAACATATTCAAATATAAATCTCTTTAAAACTAACATGGGTAAATTTTGTTATTTCAATGGCTCATGTTTAACCAATACCATATTGCCTTTCACTTATATAGTGATATATTCATCTTGATCAAGTGTTATTCTAACTTTCTTATATTCTTTCAGCATGTTAAATCACGAGACATGCTTCATGCATTTTATATCCCTCATGGAATCTCAAATTCAAATGAGCTCTATTCATTTTCTTTTAGACGCATATCGATTAGTTATCATATCGCCAGACTTATAAATATTAAATAGATTATTGGATCCACCACATGAGATCATGTCTCTATATGCAAAGTCTTTGCGAAAATATTTGTGTGCCATCAATTATGCGTTAAATATAATAGTTTCAATACTTTAATTTCGCTCTCTCATAATGACCAATGCATATCCAATAATTTTACACATTCATATGTACAGAATTCAAGTCCCAGTAACCATGTTTCGTCACAAGAGATTTTAATCTTTCATTAGTTCTTTGCGTCTTTACTTCTTTTGGCCATTCATTTATAAATCTGCACTTCCTGCAGGTATGCTTCCACGATCCTCACCTTGATTATAGCGCTATCTAATTTATTTACATAATCATTACCATATGTATTATTGTATACAATATCACCATCGATGTCGATTCATTTTATTTTTGATTCCATACTTTACTAGACATTGCAATATATCATTTATTGATATCTCATAGTTTTTCAAGTACCCGGGGTTTTTCAATTACCTTCATGTCTAGTGTCTCTATAGGAGAATTATTATGGGGTCTTTATTACCTCGATTAGACCATCTGAATTTTGTTGCTCCATTTTATCTATTCATTCGAGAACTTTTATTTGGAATCGATTAGTCTATCACGTTGCAGACGTGCCATAGACTTACTACCAATCATTCGTTTTCATTTTGGGACATACATTATAATTGGAGTACTAGCAGCGTATATATGATCTAGTCACTTCTTTATGTCACTAAACAAGTCTGGCAATTACTAGATCTGGAATGTAAATTGTCCCTTCAAGTTCATATTCATTGGTTTGAAGATCAACATTTATATTATAATTCATTCCATATCTCTTTCTGCTCATTCTCCCCCCTGAATGAATTATAAATTACAACATCCCATTGTTATGCGTTGTGGTGGATTTTCAATACAAGTTTCACACATTTACATAAACTTTAAAGGGAAACATATGGTTCGTGACCATAAACCATTTTATTGGGGAGTATTCATTAATCTTGTTGGCCTAATGCGAATTCATATTCATATTTTATAACATGCCCCATAATCTAAGATTTTTTTTCTCATAATTATTGGCTTTGCAATCAACTGAAGACGTTTTATGAACGTTTCAACAAAAGCAATTCGTGTATGAACTTGGGCTACATAAAGTTCAAAATTATTCCAATAATCGCCCAGTACTTAGAAGTTTTCACCACCATTCTCAATAATACAATGTGGAAAACCGTGCTCTCATTTTATAAGTCGAGCCACTAATTACGCTAACCTTAAGTTGCATATTTGATGATCATTTTGACGATGCATCGATTTTAAAACTCAAAATGATCCACTTGACAAATGTATAGGCCTATATACACCCCTTTTATATTCTTTTCAAAACTTCATAGGACAAAGTCCTTACTTTAATTTGGTGATAATAAGTGAACAATGCACTTCCATTGAGAACAATAAAACTAATCAAATAACCTTTGAAGAACTCAAGGTCTTGTATATGGTTTGCATCATTATTGATTCGGGATGGTTCAACCGGTCATGCAAATAAATAATCCTGGCTCATAAACTCTAGTTTATGACCACATGTGTTTTAGTTGCATCTTGTTATATAAAAATCAAATACTCCATAACACGGAGAACTTAATGCATCATCACATTTTTCCAATTAAATTGATATAAGTACTTTTATCGCTTCAACTTAGTTCACTATAGTATGCACATTAGCCCATAGCATTATCAAACAAGAAACACATTTTTATTTATTTATTTATTTACTTATGAAATTGCACAATTTGCTAAACACATATATACTACTAACCATTCAATAAAATGTCTTGCAACTAAAATCACATATAATAAATAATGCACACATAAATAACAAACTCGATTACACAATTAGAATCATATAAGACATCTTATTCTTATATTGATATATCTATATACATAACGTCCATAATTGCAATATTTATTCTGACCAAAGTATTTTCATACTCAGTGAAACACTTTCAATTGGACGAGTTTCATAATATTTTACTAAAATCTCACTTTTATATCTGGTCATACGCAAATAGTAGTCCAAAATGTATCAAGGCAAGTCACGTTTCATTTAACTATTATCTTACACTTTATCATAGATTACCTTAACACAACACAAATCAATTTAGAAGTAATTACATGGTTGATTTCATTCACCAAGTAAGGATAATAATAAGTGAAAGTGATATTAATCAATATCGAAATAATCAACCTTAAAATTTATTGATCTTTGTCGGTATACAAAATAGTCAATGCAAATAACTCATATTACATGGATATAAATATCAAAGTTATAACGTGGCCATATATGATCAGCTACAAACTCAATTATGCAATTATTCAACATCAAAATATACTATTATATTAGCATTTTAAAATGATCAAACTCGTATACATATAATATTTCATCGGTATATTTTGATAGGACAACTTAGTAATAATTCAATATGATGTATTATGACATATAAAGAATGAGTCATGGTTCTTTCTAGTGACATCTAAGCCTTGAAGTTACGTTACAAAAGATCTCATAGTGTTTAAGCATAGAGGCAATAAGCAATTGTTGTTATCAAAACAAGTAAAATAGATATCCAAAATCATAGCCAAAACATGATAAAACATGTATCATACTAGAAGATATACCTTGATAAAACATGTATTTTTTTGGGTGTTTTACATCTCACTTTCTCAAATTATCTTAATTTTTTGAAATAAAAAATACAACATTATCTAAACACGTTTTCTAAATCGGCACTATTTTATGGACAAAAATTTAATATAGAACTAATATCTGTTATAAAACTAATGAACCAATCTTAGCTATTTTTTTTTTTCAAAATAAAAAAAATAAACTTTCACTTTTTTTTAAAAAATTAAATATTTCGCAAACCTTTAATCGTTACGCGACAAAAAAATCATACCATCTCGACGAGAGATAAATTATCTTTCTATAGATATACAATTATATATATTTTCGACAAACTTTTTTTTTCAAAATTTCCGCCCAGAAAAATCACATGTGATTTGTTAAAATCACATGTGATTTGTTAAAATAAAATCATATGTGATTTGTAAAAATCAAATCATATGTGATTTTAAGGAATCAAATGTATTATTGGGCGAAATTAAAAATAAAAAAAAAATAAAAAAAAATCGTCGAAAAAGAAAGGTTCTTCGAAAGTATATAGAATTGCATATAAATAGTAAAATAATTTAATTCTCGTTGCGATAGCGCATTTTTTGTAGCTTGAAGATTTACCGTTTGCAAGATATGTTGTTTTATAAAAATTTAAATGGTCTTTTAATAATTTAGATAAAAAAATAGATGACTATGATTGGTTCATTGGTTCCTTTAACAAATATGAATTCTATATTGATCTCACCTCTTATTTTGTAACAAATTAAATAATAATATGACTAATTATTTTGTGACATGAGAAACATTAGTCCAATGGTTGGAGCATTTATGCTTGAGTCAATTGACCCAGGTTCAAGTCTCACCCTTGGCATTTGCTTCATATAGGTACCCATCTCCGCAAAACTTATGGGCACACTGGAGAGACTTTTTGGAATAAGAGCTCAGGGGTCCGAGTCTTGGCTCGTGCTCACTTCAGTTGGTGCCCCACTAGGCCAGGAGAGTTGCCGGAGCTATTCCTTGTGAGGTGGACAATGGCTGGTGCCAAAAGACACCTGGGGTCAGAGTGTTCCCGCCAATCTACAACTTTTTATGTGGAATGTATAAGAAAGACAAGACAAAAGTTCAATATATAACTCATATTTCTCATAGAATAAATGAATCAATCCTAGCTATTCATTTTATTTATTTATTTATTTTATCAAAATATAAAACTAAACTTTCACCTTTTTTTTTTAAATTAAATATTTCGCAAACCGTTAATCGCCACGCAAAAAAATCATACAATCGTGATGAGAATTAAATTATATTTTTATAGATATGCAATTCTATATACTTTCGACGATTTTTTTTTTCAAACTTTCCGTTCAAAAAAATCATATGTGATTTGTAAAAATCACATGTGATTCGTAAAAATCAAATCATATGTAAGTTGTAAAAATCAAATCATATGTGAGTTGTAAAAATCAAATCATATGTGATTTGTACGAATCACATGTGCTTTTTCTCGGCGGAAATTTAAAAAAAATCGTCGAAAGTGTATAGAATTACATATCTATAGAAATATAATTTAATTTTCGTCGCGATAATGTATTTTTTGTAGCTTGAAGATTACCGTTTTCAAAATATGTTACTTAGAAAAAAGTGAAAGAAGTTTTTTTATTGAATTAAATAAAAAATAAATGGCTATAATTGTTTCATTGATTCTATAATAAATATGAGTTTTATTTGATCTCACCTCCGCATGTTAGTATTTCAAGATATCTTTCGTCATGTTAGAGTGTTTGACTGCTTATTTCCATTACTATTTTATGAATCAAGAAATTATTCATTACTTTAGCACAATAATATTATGAATAATTACTAAAAAAATAAATGGTTATAATTGTTTCATTGATTCTATAATAAATATGAGTTTTATTTGATCTCACCTCCGCATGTTAGTATTTCAAGATATCTTTTGTCATGTTAAAGTGTTTGACTGCTTATTTCCATTACTATTTTATGAATCAAGAAATTATTTATTACTTTAGCACAATAATATTATGAATAATTACTAAAACATACAACATACGTATAACTACTCAAATGGTCAATGAAAATATTTACTTGTCTAAGGTGCCGTTAAAAAAAACTATGTGATGAAACTAATCCAAATGTTAGTTTATCACTTCTTGTAATCAAAGCATTTCGAATAACGTTTGAGGATTTTTTTTTTTTTTTTTTTTTTTTTTTTGTTTTGGTTTTCGAAAAGTTAATATTATCAGAATGAGTTTTAGAAAAGCTTTTTATGCTGGAGATAACTCTTTAAACAATGAACCAGTGTAAATTCTTTAATAAACTACAAGAATTTCACTTTTAGCCATGATAGGGTCTTGAACCCAAAATTTCTTGATTTACTTGAGTTGTCCAAGAAAAGCTTAAACAAAATGATAAATTGGTAAAACTAGTTTGCCATTTTATGGCAATTAGCAATTCAATTTACCAAAACCTACACCTCTCAAACCAAATTATAAATACCGATACTATAAATCCTCTTTACCAAAATTTACATATCAAGCAAACTAAAATTCTCGCCAAAAATCTTTTCTAGCCATTGCATGCTAGACCCATTTTCCATCCCTCACCCCACCAAACACTTAGGGCCCGTTTGGTTTGAGGGGGTAGGGTTAGGATTTGGGGATGATGGAAAAATGTGTTGTTTGGTATGTTTTTGTGGGACCCGCAAATGGGATTGAGTCCCATATATGTGAGTGTGTCTGAAAATCTGCGTTAGCCTCTTTTCAAAATCTTTCATTTTATGTGGGCCCAAGTATTATATCCATGCTCATATTCTATTTTATTTTTATTTTACAATAATAACGTATTTAAATTTATACATAATATTAAGAGTAAATTACAGTTCGTCCTTGTGGTTTTGCGTTGACCGCGAGGTTTAGTCCTTTGACCAAAAAGTTGCACCGTCGTCCTTAAGTGTGAAGCGTTATGCACGTTCGTCCCTCCGTCCATCTGGGCCCACTAACGGTCGTTAAGTCTTGTTAACTGGGGTATAATCGTCATTTCAACACTATAAGGACGAGCGATTGCAAGGATTCCACTTTATTTTTATTTTTGTCTTTTGTTTCCTTACTAGCGGTTGTGCTATCTTCTCTTTTGGGTGGGTACATCGCTCCTTATCTCTCCCACTCCAATACAAAACTTTTCCTTCTTGGTAAATAGCGACCCTCATATATCTCAATCTTCTCTTCTTTCTCACGATATGTAACGCTCGTCCCAAAAACATAGAAACTATCACCATCTCTATCTATCATCCTCAAATCATAGGTCAAACAAGAAAGATTGATCTATCCTTTTCATCTCCTTTCTCTTCTTCCAAAAGATGATAACGAGGGCTCCTCTAGTACATCAAGGTCTACCTTATAGAAGCCATACGTGGATGCAAGAGGTGGGAAGAATGCTTAAAATAGGTAGAGACATGTTTTGAAGGTTCAAGAGGGTCACAAACATACTCCTAGTCTCTCATCTACAAAGAGATTCAAGCTCAGAAGAATAATTCATCAACTTCTTATTCAATTCGAAAAATTAGGGTTCCACTAATCAAAGGGCTTTTTGAAATTGATTGAGGGGTTTTATTCTTGGGTGAAAGAGGAAGCTATCCCAGAAGTTAATTGGTCTAAATCGAACCGGGTCACCTCCAATTGGAGTTTTTGTGTTCGGTGTTCATAAAAATAGTGTAAGAATATATTCTTGTTTCTTCCTCAATCCATTTCATTGTAATCACATTTTATTAATTTCGAAATTTTATATATAATTCTTTTCGATTTATGAAATTAACAAAATGATGTTAGCTTAAATTTTATGCTAATTGAATTGATAGAGTAATTAGTATTGATGTGAATGGATTATGATAGTGTTTCCATGGTTGTTGCTTTTGTTGTCGAGGCACAAGAAAGAAAAAAAAAATAATAATTTTTTAACTTGGCATGATTAATTTTTCATTAAAAAGTTGTTTCCCACGTTTTTCTAGCCAAAACCCGACTCAAAACGAATCAACTCGTGACTCAAAGGTGTCATCTTTATGATCTTTTTGATCTGGGTTTTGTGTGTTTGTGGATTCTTGATGATCTTTTTCATCTGGGTATGTGGGTACTGTGTTTTTAGTGAAATCTTGATGATGGTTTTATCGGTGGGTGGTTTTGTGGGTGGAGTTGGGGTTGGGTTGTCGAATTGAATTGGGTGAGTTTGAGGCACTCCTCTTCTTCGTTGATGATGGGACTTTCCATTGGGTTGAGTTGAGAGAGTTGTGTGTGTTTTAAGTGTGTGAAAGAGAAAGAAAAATCTGGTTTTGTGGGGGTTTGGAAATGACGGATATGCCCTCATGGTTTAAGTAAATTAACTGACGTTAGTGGGAATTGGTGGGCCCAGATGGACGGAGGGACGAACGGTGCATAACGTTTCACACTTAAGGACGTACGGTGCAACTTTTTTGGTCAAAGGACTAAACCCTGCGGTCAACGCAAACCACAAGGACGAACGGTGTAATTTACTCTAATATTAATTTATATCATATATAATATATTACTTTATTATATTTTTCTCTCTACTACTTTAATTCAAAACATATATTAAATCTAAATCCAAATCCAAATCTTAATCCTAATTCAAATCCAAATCCTAATCCTAAACCCATCTACAAATCAAACGGGTTCTTAATCTTATATATATAGTACGTACATCTTCTTATCCTTGAGGTACAAGCACTCAACCACTTCTATTGATTTGTCAAATGCTTTAATAAATGAAAGGCTGTAAAGTTGATATGGGGACTTGGAATATTGTGCATACCTCTACTTTTTACCAGTGATCACTTATTTTATTTCAAATAGATATTAAACATGTCACACAAACACATCATAAACATAAAGAGGTCGTCTTCTTCCTTCCAAAGCTGCGAAAAAATATATAAATAAAGAAAACCCTTCCTCGCCACCCTTTCTCACCCCCTCATTCTCGTCGATTTCAAAAGACAAGAAAATTGTTGAGTTTGATAGACTCCATGAGATCGTTTTGAGCCTTAGGGTTAAACAATAACATATACATACGCAGCGGAATAACAAAGAACAATTATGTTATTGACACAAGGTTTCTCTTTCACCATCACCTCCAAATATTATTTGATCAGAATAATACGTGTTACCTAACTGTAACAAGGATCTAAGACACTTCAGATCTTGGAGGTTAACTAATAACCTAGGAGTTTACAATAACCTACACGCCCTAGGTTACTCACACACACACACACCTCGACTACATTATGGAAGACATGTATATAAAACCTACACCCCATGTCCTCTTTATATACTAGAGGATTAGGGTTTACAAATCTCTACGAAGGACTAAATAATAAATCTTGATTTGCAAGCAAGTCCTTCCATCTTTTTGTAAGTTTCATCTTTGTCACTTTAAGTCCCTTTGTTTCATTCTTCTATTTACTTTGTCTCATCAAATCAAGAATCCCAACAAAAATGATGTGATGCTAAACGACAATGAAGTTAGCGAGAAAAGCCTTCCTCGCCACCCTTGCTCACCCCTTCATTCTCGTCGATTTCAAAGAACAAGAAAATGATGTGGTGCTAAAAGACAACGAAGATAGCGAGAAAAGCCTTGCTCGCCCCCTCAAAGTGCTAGACGACAATAGACATAGCGAGAAAGACTTGCTCGCCCTCTTAGTTTTCTCGCTATGTTGATTTATGTAACACTACCCCCGATGGTTTATTTTGGTAATCCTTGTTCAATAGTGTTCATTTTAAAAATAACCTCGCAATTAGCCCCTTACTTTTAAGGTTGAACTACGGAGTATAAAGAATTATCTTCTTTTGGGTTAATGTCACTGATGAGTGTCTAAATACTCATCATTTTTGTACAATATAAACTGCGAAATCATCGAAGGCTGAAACACATCAAAATGATCAAAATATCACAAATCAGTGTTTTATGTGTTTTAAATGCAAAATATCAAAATCGGATGAAAAACATATCAAATTTGCAAAATTGCGGTTTTAGTCCTCCAAGTTTCAAAAATTGTCAAAACAGTCCACTGGTAAAACCAAATAAAGAGAAATATCATTTTAAAGTCCCTAGGGATTCTTAAGTTGTCAAAAATGGTCCTTGAGATTTAAATTTACAAATTTACAATTTAGGTCCTTTAACTTTCAAAAATGACAACTTAGGTCCCTTAACTTTCAATAATGGCAAGAATGGTCCCTGTACTTTTGAAACTTGTCATTAATGGTCCCTTGAAGTAACTTTGATGAAATGGCAGATTAGGTCCTTTGATTTTCAGATTTGGCACTTTTAGTCCCTATAATATTAAAGCCTTTTAAACCTTTTTGGACCTTAAGCCTGTTTTGGACCCCTGTCATTTACCATTTTGGACCCTCCCAATATAATACTGCCTGGTCAAAAAGTGGTTTGACCAACCTTTTGGCGCCAACACTTCTCCTCCCCACTTGATAGCCTGTAACTCCTGCTACACTCAACCTCCCCTCACCTTATCTTCTTCCCTGTCTCCCCCCTCCTCCACTACATCCAAGACACATTAAATTCACCTCTCCAAACACTCAA
This sequence comes from Chrysanthemum lavandulifolium, assembly GCA_022545495.1. NCBI lineage: Eukaryota > Viridiplantae > Streptophyta > Magnoliopsida > Asterales > Asteraceae > Chrysanthemum > Chrysanthemum lavandulifolium. The sequence continues at coordinate 203,181,486 of CM040239.1, forward strand.
TCCCAACAAGCATCAAATAAGCAATTCCGCCAAAATTGACATTTTGGCCATATCTCACAAAAGTCATCCAAAAGCCTAAAAAGCGGTGGGATTAATTCGAAGAGAGAGAGAAAGATGTTGGGGTATAAAAGAAAAGAGAATGAAGCTTGAAGAGGCGTTAGCTAGTTTTAAGTTTTCCTTTAATGTCGTTTTTTACAAATGTAGTAGTTTAAAATCAAAATCATGTAATATCGGTTTCTATGTATTGGATTTATCTTAATTAAGTGTTTGTAACCAAGTTTCGGTCTTAATTTAAGGTTTCATTTGAGTTTCATAAACTCATGTTCCTTTGTTGGAAAATGCACTCTCAAATTCTTATGTTCAAATCTTTAATAGCTTATGTTTAAACTCCATTAAGCTTATTAAAGTTGTTTAAAACTCTTGGCAAGGTTAAAACTCAAGTTTCAAGAAATTTAGTCCATGGTCAACAAAAGTCAAAATCAATAGTCAAAAGCAGTTTTGAGTTTAAATTACGATTTCAAGGTGTTAATTAGATGATTTTAATGTCATTTGGTCTATTTCAAATCATTCAATGGGTTTTCGATGAAGGATCGTTTTAAATGTCATTGGTTCATGATAAAGTAGTGTTTGGTTTAGTGATTAAGACTATTTTAGAGGACACGATGAGTTGATTTAATCATTGCTTTAGGCTTAGTATTGATCATTAAGTCTATCTCTGTCTTTATTTTGCATCACATCGCTTTAAAAGTCAAAATGATCTTGTGGTGATCTTGTGAGCTAACTGTTGAAATCCAGTTTAAAATCTGTTAATATAGGTTTAGTATTTGATAAGCTAGCTTGTGAAAGTCTTATTGCATCATATTACATTGATTTGGTCTTCCATTTGCATTTGAATCTCAAGAAAGTCAACTCTCTTCCTTTGTTTTGGAAGTCAAAATCATGTCGACCCATTTTGCGAGAACTTGCGGCCTTGCACACTTTGCTCAATCTGCTTTTCATGGTCTCAAATTTGGTCAAATTGTAGTCGCTAGGTAGTCTTCAAGTCCACAATTCGGTTTTGTTTTAGCTTATTAAATAATTTGTTACATTAGCTTAAAGTAGGTATCTCGTCTTCTGTTTACGCATCGGTTCGACACATCCATTATGCGATCGTTTTGTTTGATCCTTAACTTTTCATTAATAGCCCTTATTAGCTGCAAATTTGGATAAATGTTCTCTGCTAGGTTATCTTGAGTCCCATACTTTTAGTTTTCACCTTAGCTTATTGGTTAAGCTTATAGAACTGCTTAAATAGTAGGGCGAGATTAGCTTATTTGCTTTAAGTTCAGTTGCTATAATCCTTGGTAAGCTGGTCATTAGGTGTTAGGAGTAGGTGCCATTAGTTCCCTTAGAGTAGTTTTAGAGTTGTTTAGCTTATGTTATCAGTTGGTACACTTTAGAGCTTATTAGCTTATTTCCATTTGCTTATTCCAACTCAGTTTACACTACAGTTGCTATTTCTGCCATATAAGCCCAAGTTTTTATATTTTTCCCAGTTCCAGAATAATATTTTAGAATTTCCCTGCAAGTTTCATAATTTTTAGCTACTGTTTAGTATTTTTCTTATTTAAATTCAGTTTTTAAGCATTTTTAATTAGCTTTAAATACAAATAATTAAGAAAAGCTTCAAAAATAATTTTTCAATTTTCTTAAGTTAAGATAAATATAAAAGAGAAAAAGTATTTTTCCATATTTTCTTAGTTAAATTTGTATTTTTAAATAATTTAAATAGTTTTAATAGTTTAAAATTCATAAAATTAGAAAATAATCGGAAAAATATAAAATAGTTTTGAAAATTCTATTTTGTTATTTTAGATTTTTCTAAGTCTTAATTTTATTTTTCTAGCTTTATTTCATATTTTCTTGTATTTTAGGTAATTATTAAATAGTTAAAATAGTTTTTAATTAATAATAATTAATTAAATAGTTATAAAAATAATTTTCTTTTTCTTAAAATTTTCTTTTATCATTAGGATTGTAAAAATGTATTTTTCATATTTTTAGGATTTATATTGTGTAAGTTTCACGTTTTATTTTGTACTTTTACGTTATTTTTATTTAAACGTAAGTTTTTAGTTTTAAATTTTAAACGTTCATCACTTTAAAAATAGTGATAGCGTTTATTTAATATTTTTATCTTTTTAATTTTCTTAATTTGCATTTAAGTCGCTTTATTTTTATAAACTTTTTCAGTAGTGTAGTTATTCATCCTAATCCTTTCTGATCGCTATCATTAGTGGTCATTCTATCGTCTGATCATGTGTTTAACACACCATTGAGTCTCCGTGGGACATAACGACCCGGGAATCCCCTGTATTCTCTGATCTTCATTGCATTTGTGTTTAAGCTGTTTTAAGTCTGTTTGACTTGACGGTTTAGACCAGATCAACAAAATAGTAACTTATTTTCTTGAATTGTCCACTTTGATAATTAACCTTTTTTTTATTCACTTTAGTTATTGTCTTTAAATGCGTAAGTCATAATGGTTATTATTTTCACGATTTTTAATGGATGATCTGTATAACTCATCCAAGTCTCTAACATAACGTAAGTTATATCTAAATGCGAGGTAATTTGGTTGACGTGTTATGAAAAAGGGAAAAATCTTCGGTTATCATACTTTTTTATTTTTACCTCATTTTTTTAACAAATCAATTAAAAATGTCAAAACTTGTCAATTTTGAGTATAACTTATGGCATATTATATATTTTGAACGGTTATATCAGTTACGGGTTGAAATTTTTAAAAAAATAATAACTATTATGAATCACCAGAAAAAATATAATAACCAAAGTGGATAAAAGAAAACTAAAACAAAAAATTTTAAAAACTACGTTGCTATTTTATTACATCTACCTTTTTCTTTTGTGTTTTCTGTAGCATGCAATTTTATTGTTGGGGCTCCATAGCAAGGTTTTCAAGATCGGGATCCTACCAGGATCGTTTTCGGTTTTGCAAGATCGGAATCGTAAGATCGGACCGAGATCCTAAGATCCTACTATAATGTTATTTTCTTAATAGTCTTTGTAATTTTATTCAAAACTATAAATGATTATATATCATTAACACAAAATTATATGAATGTTTCATGTTAATGTTGTTTTAAATTATGAATATGGAATGTTTAAGAAGATTAACCGGTTGTTTTTAAAATTCTATAAAAGATGATCCATAACTTTTTAGTTTTTTAGTTTGCGATTTGAGAAAAGTAGGATCGGATCGAATTAGATCTTAAGATCCTATGGTCAAGATCGGGATCTTGTAAGATCTCAAGTGTTCTAAGATCCTACATAGGTTCCATATTGTTTTTGCTTTGTAGTATCGTAAAATCATAAGATCCTAAGATCAGGATCGGGATCCTGAATACTATGCTCCATAGGTTTAAGCCCAAACCATAAGCATTTTTTCCCTCTTTTCAGTTTCAATTTTGGTTTAGCTTTAATTTACATGGCATGATTGAATAATGGGCAAATCACTTGAAAATGTAGTTAACTTGCTACTTTTTATGGTTGTATGTAGCCATCTTTTTTTTCTTCACATTCTATCATTAAACTTTCAAAACTCGACCTTTGTGTGTACCGATGACCTACAAAACCTGCTAGTCCTACGTGGAGCAGGTTAAATTAACGAACATTATTTTATTATTGCAACGTTAGTCCTTTATGTGGAACCATAATACAGATCTTGTTGAGCTTATTTAGAAACTTTGTTTAACACCAAAGTGTATGCGACATCTACACTTTAATGCTTAGAAGATTTGTATGATTGTATGTAATAGTATAATTATGAACACTATATCAAAACGATTCAATATTATTAATCAAAAATTACGAGTGATCTGAATTATCACTAGGGTTTAAAACCTTGAATCACAAAGTAATACGTAGTAACTCTATGCCTTAGGACGTTCTTTTATAGACTAAGGAGTCCTAGTCGGCTTACAATTATTTTCTACACAAGATAAATATCTTTTTCTATATTTATCTAATACATAACTTTCGGTACAAGATATTCTATAAACTATAACCGACTATAATACTCCAGCGGTTGTAAAACACTTAGCAGTATAAACTCTTCAACTCCGGCAACATAAACTTCTCAGCAGTATTAACTTGTCACTAGCAATAGTAACTCTTTATCTAGCAACAATAACCACTTAGTCTATTTTCTTCTCAGTCTTCAGCATCACCAGCAGTAGCAAAATACACTAGCAGTATTAACAATTTAACTAGCAGTAGAAATATACTTGGAGCATTCTTCTTTCAATTTCCTGAGCAGTTGTAATCTTTGTGAGCAGAAGAATCTAAAACCTAACAATCCTCCCCTAAACTTGATATTTTCCCCCAAAATCATCAAGTTTCTATCATAGCTTGAACAATCACTGAGAGGATGCTTCCAAACACAACTTACTTAGGTTTAAGATAACTATGCATCTTGTAGAACAGCTGATGTGATGTATCATCATATGCATACTGAAGTTGAAGCTTCTTTTTACCATGCAACATCTTATGAACAACATCTTTGCAGTACTGTAGGGGATAATCTTTCTCTGCAAGCATATAAATGGTTAGGCCATATAGATCCAGCACATGTACTCCACAACTCTGAAATAGACTCCAGGATAGAATTGTGTTGTGTTTTAGCCTTAGCAACAGTTCATCTTCATGATGTGGTTGAAACGTCACTTTCATGTATCCCCATAGTACTCTGTCATATATTCTTTGTGGAGGACTGCTATCACCAAATCTCTCCTTAAACAATCTCCAAAGTATCACCATGTCATCTCTGTCAAAGTGTTGAACCATCTAGAGAAAGCTAATAAACCTAAATTTTCTACCATCCAGTCTTGGATATCCCACCATGCTTGACTTCCATCACTTACTCCTGTAGTAAAGTCAATGATGGGTTGTTTGACACTTAGAGGCTCAACATCAACAACTTCATGTTTTTAACTTTGATAATTTATGTAAGATCCTGCATTTTGAAAACCTCCTCCTCATTGGCTTGTTCATTAACCTGCTTATCAGCTTCTTCATTAACATGCGCTTGCTTTGTTTCCTGCTATGACTGCTCTCGCTCTTTTTCCTTCTCTTTGACCACTTTCTGCTTCTTTTTGCCTTTAAATTTTCAATAGCCTTCCAACTCTCTTTACACATGAGCTAGAACTTTCTTTCACCTCTTATCTCTTTTCCTCAGTCTTCATGGGCACAAATGTATTTACCTCCCTTTTTTCCTTTTCATACATCTCTACAAGAGCCTCATAATCTATATGTTTGAGCTGATTAAGCCTCATTCCCTTCATGTTCTTTAGATAATGACTCATGAATGTTCTTCTTTGTTTCTTTGTGGGAGGCTTACTCATCTTTTCCTTTAACTTCTGAGCAGAAAACTCTAGCCCTTTCTTAAATGGTAAACTTATCCTGCTCTTCTTGTTGAAGCTTTTTACAAAGCTCCCAGTCAGCATCAGCCTGGGCTCTTTCCTCATCCCATTCAGCTAATAACTCTAAGGTTTTAGCTTCCTTTTCAGGTGCCTTTTTCTGTTGTTCCAACACAACTTGATTTTCATCAGCAAACTCTTCAGCCAAAGACCTTGCAACTTCTGCATCATGCTTCAACAGTTGAGCACTGGTCATTTGCTCTACAGGAATAAACTCTTCAACCATTTTTCCCTTTCATTTGCCCTTTGTTGGTGGTGGTTGTACATCTTTTGGTGTGAAGGAAGGTTCTTTGATTACTACACCTTTGACGGGTGCTTTTGTTGGGTTTAATGATTGTAATGGTTGTGATGTTTTCAGTTGAATCATGGCTTGTGATAAGACAACATGATCATCCATGTCTTTAGCAGTAGAAACATCTACACCAGAACTAGCAGTAGAAACAAATTTTGGTCAAGCAGCAGAAGCTAACTGACTAGCAGCAGTAACAGAACCACTAGCAGCAATAACATCACCAAGGTTATTGACTGTCTCTACCATAATTCTAGCTACTTCAACTATCTTTTCAGCATTCACATTCTCCATCTTCTCTTCAATAACCTTTTCTAAGACAACTTCATTGCCCTCCATATCAGTAACCATAAAAGTATTTCACTCGCATCATCACCTCCACATCAGCTCTAATCTCCTCCCCTGAAACCATGCCCTCAGAATCCCCCTTGTTTGGGAGCATCCTTTTGTACATCTTGGAGAACATCCTCAGAACCAGAAGATTCAACCCGTTGTGATGTGCCTACCTTCTTCACTCTTTTCAGTTTTTGAGTTTTTGACCTTTTGACACCTTCCAAAAACCTAACTCTTCTCTTTAAAGATCCGATTTCACCACCTTGAGCATCAGTTAGTTGTTGTAGGTCAAGAACTTGTTTTGAAAATTTTGTACAAGTGACCATCAATCCCTGTAAAAGTTGCATACTATCCTCACCACTTCGGCTTATGTTACCAAGCTCGAGAGGTGGATCATTGGAAGTGACATTTGTATCTATCAAGTTCTCTTGTTGCATACTACCCTCATCACTTCGGGATGTATTACCTTCCCTTAGAGGTGACTCAATGGGTGTAAACTCTGTCTCAAACCTAGTCTGAGCATCTGAACCCCCATATTAGCCATTTGGCTGGGGTTACCATCACCTGCATCAAGTTCATTTGAACCCAACACATTAGATGTTGCCTTGGTTGGGGTCTTAGTGATTTTACCACTATCTTGTGCTGCTACTAAGCCAGACACAGTAGTGGCAGCCCCTTCCAAACTACCTCCTCTCTCCTCATGGGTAGCTTCATCTGCAACCATACTAGTACCAACTTAAGGAAGTTGAGTACCCTTTTTGGTGATTCTACGGGTATAGGTCTTTTGTGGTTGTTAGGAGGATGCTAAAAGATTGGGTGTGTGTTGGGTAGCAGTTGAGAGTTCTACACCTTCACCCTGGTTTTTCACAAAATTCACCATATTTGGAAACAATGCTATTTCTTTCACAAAAAATCCTTTACCCACCCTGCTCATATTTGCAAAAAGTTTCTTTTGGAGCAAGGGTGCATCATATGTTCCTTTATGAATTTTCTTTCTTGACAATTGTGTATCCATAAAAACTTGTAAAAATCTTGGATACATAAAATAGTTACTTGGGGTTTCCAAGTTCTTAACCATCCATTCTAAAATCATTTTAGAAAAATTAAACCTTTTGTTCTGAGCAAGGCATATCACAGCAGAAGCCATGGTAGTACCAAACTTATTTCATCTAGTTGTTTTTGGGCTTAAACAGTGAAGAAGGGTATGGATTAAGAATTTCCATTGGGATGAGAAGAGACCTTTGTAAAACTTTAAATCATTGTTTTCTTCTCATATCCCATTTTTTCAAGACCTTTAAAATGGCAGAGTTTGAGAGACACTCAATACTTTTATCATGTGCTAGGTGAAGTGATTCCCTAAAAAATGACTCAGTAACAAGTATATCCTGGCAATCTACCCTAGCCTTAATATGTTTTTCTCCATTATTAGTTATAACCTTTGTAGTAGACCAAAACTGTTTAATAAGAGAAAGACATATAGCAGGATTCACAGTTAATGCATACCTAATTTGAGTAGCATTCAAGAAATCAATGATCTCTGTGAAACCTTCAGACCCCTTAGGTTTTTTCATAAAAGCTACCATGTTGTGACTATCAGCAAAAACTCATGACGAGATCATTGTGAATTAGGTTTTGAGATTTGGGAATTTTGAAATTAGATGATAAAAAGTGTTAGGGTTTGTAATTAGAGAGAATTATGAGTGCGTGAAACTGAATTATTGGTTCAATTGGGGATTTAAACCCTTAAGTGAAAATGTTATCAATTCGTCCCTTCACTCTCAGACATAGCAGCATAAACCTCGGCAGTAGTAATTTTGGCTTAGCAACACTAACTTTTGCCTAGAAGCACTAAGTTTGACTATCTCTCCAAATCCTATTCCTCATCAAAGTAACACTTTTCTTTTGCTTATCCTGCAAAATGTTAGTCCAAAATCCACAAAAACACAAAAACTAATGTTCCCTAGTAATCACAACATTGATTTATACTTAGCAGTTGTGAAAACAACTAACAACAGAAACCAGCAACACTAATTATAATAAACAACATAAACAACTTATTGACTTAAAAATAGTACTAATCCTTGCAAAACTTTACAAAAACATAAAGAGATATGAATTTTCAAAAATTTAACATTCCAATACTTGCAATTAAAAATTGAAATCTACCCACATCAAAACCTTTTGTGAGTAAATCTACAGCATTGTGTCTTATCTCAATATGCCTTGTTTTTTTAGTGATAAACATGATTTCTTATTATGCACATAGTACTGCTATTATCAATATAAATTTCGGTATGCATAAAATTGTACCCATAATCCAACAATGATTTTGAATCCAGAGTACTTGTCCACATCAACTTGAAGCAGTCACATACTCAGCCTCAGTTGTGGAATTAGCAACCACGGTTTGTTTCTTGCATTGCCATGAGATCAACCTGCTTCCAAGATATTGACAACCTCCAGTTGTTGATTTTCTATCCAAACTTGCACCAGCATAATCACTGTCAGAGTATGCTACCAAATCAAAAGGTGAATCTTTTGAATACCAAAGGCCCAATTTGGGTTGACCTTTCAAGTATCTAAAATTCCTTTTCACAGCATTGAGGTACGAAGCTTTTAGTGAGACTTGGTATCTTGAACAGGCACACACTGCAAACATAATATCTAGCCTTGAAGCTGTAAGATACATCAATGAACCAATCATTGATCCGTATAAGTGTACATCAACTTCAGCACCAACTTCATCTTTGAGCAAATGTTTGGAAGTTTCCATGGTTGTCTGTGCAGGTTTGACATCAGTGAATCCAAACTTCTTTAAAATATCATTCACAGATTTATCTTGACTAATAAATATGACATCTCCCTTTTGCTTAACATGTAACCCTAGGAAGAATGTGAGTTCACCTATAGCACTCATCCGAAACCTTTCATGCATAAGTTTCTCAAACTCAACACATAAGTCTTTGTTTGTTGATCCAAAGATGATGTCATCTACATAAACTTGAACTAGCAAGATGTCATCTTTGTGTCCTTTGATAAACAAAGTCTTGTCAATCTTCCCTCTACTAAAACCATTTTCCAATAGATATTTTGACAATGTGTCATACCAAGCTCTGGGAGCTTGATGTAAACTATATAGTGCTTTCTCTACCTTGTAAACTTTGTCAGGAAACTTAGGATCTTCAAAACCAGGTGGTTGTGAGACATAAACTTCCTCTCCAACTGTACCATACATAAAAGCACTTTTCAAATCCATCTGATACACTACAAAATCTTTGTATGAAGCATAAGCCAAGAACAATCTTATGGCTTCAATTCATGCAACTGGAGCAAAGACTTCATCATAATTAATGCCCTCTTCTTGTGTGTATCCTTGAGCAACTAATCTTGCTTTATTCCTTACCACAATACCTCTTTCATCCTTCTTACATTTGAACACCCATTTAGTACCAATTACCCTCTTCCCATTAGGCAAATCAACCAGAGTCCAAACTTCTTGAAGCTTGAACTGTAGAAGCTCTTCTTGCATTACTTTCACCTAACTTGAATCTTGTAATGCTTTGTGTACATTCTTGGGTTCTATTTATGATAGAAAACAAGCAAACATACAACTTTGAAGATCTTTGTGACTATTTCTTTGATGAAGAGATCTTGCAAGGAAAACTTTATTTATTAAATCCTTCAAACCTTTGGACCTACTTCTTGTTTGAACATATGACTGGTCTTTAGGATGATTCTTATGAATTCTGGTGGTTGGAGTAGGAATGACATGAATTTCGTCTTCCAAATTGGTTATGTCAGCCTCTGCACCAAAACCATCAAAAATTTCATCATCAGTATCAACATATGTCTTCTAATTCATGCATGTTTGGATCATCAGGATTTTCATCCTCTTTTGCAGCAATGCCTTCTACATTAGCAGTAGTAACACTTGGCTTAGTAGTTTTAAGTGTGTTACTGCTGCTAGTGTTATTTTCATTGACAACACTAACATCATCAATCTTTTCTTGATTACCACTTTCAAAGTTTGTTTTGGAACTTCATTCTCGGTCATTTCATCAGATTCACTTTGATTATGTGGAGCTTCTTTGGCAACTTTTTCTTCAACATTCTTTAGATCTTGATTTGAGGGAGGTGAATCAACAGGGAGTACAGACAACAAAATGTAATCTTGTTTTGATCCTTCCTCCTTGTTTGACTGATCTTCCTCAGAAATATCTTCAAAACCTACAAATTCATTAGTATGCATACCTGCAACAACTGGTACATAATTCATAGATTTTGTTAACATATCAAGATCAAACTGCCATGAAGGTCCTTCTCCTTCAAAATTAAACTTATTCTCTAAAAATTCCACATGCATGTTCTCTTCAACCTTCCTAGTTCTTATGTTGTATCCCCTGAAAATCTTACTATGCATAGAGTAACCAACATAGAATCCCTCATCTGAATTTCCATCAAATTTACCCAAATGATCTAAGGTATTTAGAATAGTAACATAAAATCAAAATGGTCTTAAGAAACTTAAGGCGAGTGTTCTACCTCTAAACAGTTCATAAGGAGTCTTGTTATGAGGTTTGACAACTAAAACCCTATTTTGAACATAACAAGAAGTATTAACTGCTTCAGCCCAAAATTTTGTGGGTAGCTTGGAGTCAGCTAACATGGTTCTAGCAGCCTCTATCAGTGTCCGATTCCTCCTCTCAGCAACATCATTCTGTTGAGGAGTTCTAGCTACACTAAACTCTTTCTTTAATACCTTTTTCCTTGCAAAAATCAATTATAACTCTATTCTTAAATTCTGTCCACACCTGACGACTTTAACTTTCTTATCCACTAGGTTCTCTATCTCTATGATAAAATTTTAAGGATTCCACTAGTCTCATCCTTAGTTCCCATAAAGAAAACCCATGTAAACTTGCTATGATCATCAGTAACCACAAGACAGTACTTTTTATGCATTAAACTTCTCACATAAGTAGGACCAAACAAGTCCATATGAAGCATAAACAATGGTTGAGTAATAGAGTTTTGGATCTTGGGCTTACAAGAAGCTTTGTGTTGTTTCCCTTAAGACAGGCAACGCAAGTTTGGTCATTTTCAAAACGTTTTTGAGGTAACCCTTTTACCAAACCATCTTTAACAATCTTATTTATGGTTTTAAAATTAACATGACCAAGTCTTCTATGCCAAAGCATTGATTCTTCCAATGTGGCTTTTGCTACAAGACAAGTAAGGCTCTATTTAGGAACAATTTTCTTCATATCAAAACTGTACATGTTGCCCTTTCTTGGAATTTTAAGTAATATCTGACTTTCATCAGGTAGCTTAAAATCAGGAGAAAGAACAAGGCATTCAATGTCAGTAAAAAGAACTTTGTTCTTTTTGTCACAAATCTGTGATACACTAAAGAGATTATACTTAAGTTCATGCACAAAATACACATCTTCAAAATCAAGATTACCAGTCAAAGGCAACATATCTTCACCAAAGGCAACATATCTTCCATTTGTCACAAATCTGTGATACACTGCTCTTGGAGCCATTAAAATGTTAACATTAGCGTGAGTGTTTCTAGAAAAACTGTTTTGATTCACCCTAGTGTTGACATTCCTAGAGACCCTTTTATTCCCATGTACCAACCTTTTCCCTTGATGGTAATCACAATTAGCCTGTAAGTGATAAAAACTTTCGCAAGTATAACAAGCTTTATTATTCATGACAAACTCATTGCCTAGTTAATGGGACTTAAGATTGTTCCAGTTCCTATAGTTCCCTTTAGGACTTTGTGATCTTCTCTTAGACCTATACATCTATGCATATTTCACTATATTCCTAACAGGTTTTACTTCCTTTTTAGATTTAACATTATCTACCATTACAACCTTAGGAACAGATTTCTCTTCTACTTTAACCTCAGACACAACTTGCTCAACTAAAGAAGTGTCACTTGCACTTTCAAAAGAGTCTTCATTCTTTTCTACAATGGAACTCTCTTTGACCTTAGGACCATAGTTAGGATTTCAAGATTCCTAACCTCCTCTACCCCAGTGTGTGATAAGTCAATGCTTGGTGGTGCAAATAATCCTCTATTAGGAGGTGGAACTGACTTGTATCTTAGGCCTGACTTAGCTTTATTGACAATTTGACACTCAATCAGCTTACTGACACTTTTAGAAGAATATTCAAGAGTATCAACACTAAGCTGTATGTTATCCTTTTGTTTCTTAAGTTTGTCTAAGTCTTATTTAAGCACATTAATTTCAGCCTCATTTTTACCCTAAATCAATTTTAAAATAGCTATATCTTCAGTAAAATTAGCTTCATTCTGTTTACAAAAAGTGATATATTCTTCTAAGACAACTAACCCTCTCTTATGATTTGCTAAATTAAAATTTGACTGATTAAGCTCTATTCTTAGATTGTCATACTTTATTTTAAGAGATTCATAATATTTTAAAGCAGAACAAGATTTTGAACAAATCTTAACTGAATTTACCTCTGAGTCAGAAAAAGCCATCAATGCCATGTTGGTGGGAGCTTCCTCATCAGCCATGTAACTCCAATCAAATCCAACACCATCAATGGATACCATAGCCTTGGAATCAGTCTCCTCTTCCTACTTGTTTCTCTCTTGAGACCTATAACCCCTGTTATCATTACGTATTCCTCTATTATCCTGGCTTCTAGGGCTTCTGCATTCATTGGAAAAGTGTCCCAACTTGTGATAGTTGTAGCACTCTACTCTAGATTTATCATAACCAACCACATCACCACTATTGATGGTGATCTTCTTCCTTGTCCTCTTATAGAACTTCTTGGCCCTCATACTTAGTAAAGCTACTTGCCACTTGAGATCCATCTCCTCCAAGTCATCATCGTGAAGTTGTAATAGGTCCTCATGAAACAGTTGAGACGCATTAGGTTGATTGGCTATGAATGCATAGACAGTTTCATCACTGAGGCTAGAAGTACTATTTTGTGAGCTAGCAATACTAACTTTTGGGCTAGTAGTACTAACTCCTGAAATAGTACAAATCTCTTCATGCCCTGTACTACTGGGAGATGACACAAATGCCATGTTCCCAGTACTAGAACTTGAACCTCCAGATTTCTTTAACCAATGTTTAACAATTTTAAACTTGTTGTACAAATCATTGAAGCTCATCTTATCAATTTTAGGCTTATTGCTCCAGACAACTACATGTTATTCCACTCTACAGAAAGCTTCTTAAAAACTTTAAATTGATGTCTTCTTGAGAGATCACAACACCCAGTATAGCCAATTGGCTGATAATCTTTTGTAGTCTGGTGAAGATGTGATCAAGAGATTCAGAGCTTGAAGCACTGAAGTTCTCATATTGTTGCTTCAGCAATGTTCTTTGTGTCTTCTTGGTAACCGCTAAAAGTCAACAGATGCTCATTAGGAAGTGCCATGAGCAACATACACTTTGCCTTGAGATCATTCTTCCTTTGTAGCCTTTCTTCTGCATTAACTGGAGTATTTTCAATGGTCTGTGTTTTGAAATTATTCTCAGTTGTTTCAATGATCTTTGGTTTGAAGGAGTTTCCATATTCTATGATTTCCCATAGAGCATAGTCTTGTACTAGGAAGTACTGTTCAATTCTGAGCCTCCAGAGCTCATATTCATTCACTTTGAGTAATGGTAATTTTAGCAGTGGTTGATGATTGAGTTGTCTCCATGTCCATCTTTAAGAGCAAAGCTTTAGAACCTTAAGCTCTGATACCACTTGTGGAACCTTAATACGGATCTTGTTGAGCTTATTTAGAAACTTTGTTTAACACCAAAGTGTATGCGGAATCTACACTTTAATGCTTATAAGATTTGTATGATTTTATGTAACAGTATAATTAAGAACACTATAACCAAAATGATTCAATATTATTAATCAAATAATACGAGTGATCTGAATTATCACTAGGGTTTACAACCTTGAATCACAAAGTAATATGTACCTAACTCTATGCCTTAGGACCTCCTTTTATAGACTAATGAGTCCTAGTCGGCTTACAATTACTTTCTACACAAGATAAATATATTTTCTATATTTATCTAATACATAACTTTTGGTACAAGATATTCTATAAACTATAACCGAATATAATACTCCAGCAGTTGTAAAACACTTAGCAGTATAAACTCTTCAACTCTGGCAGCATAAACTTCTCGTAGTAACTTGTCACTAGCAGTAGTAACTCTTTGTCTAGCAGCAATAACCGCTTAGTGTATTTTCTTGTCAGTCTTCATCATCACCAACAGTAGCAAAATACACTAGCAGTATTAACAATTGAACTAGGAGTAGAAACATACTTGGAGCATTCTTCTTTCAATTTCTTGAGCAGTTGTAGTCTTTGTGAGCAATAGAATCTAAAACCCAACACTTTATACTAACGACCATTAGTCCTTTTATAAGTTTTCTCCCGTTTTGATACCTTTTTCCTGTTTTCTTACGTTTTCGCTTGTTTTATACGTTTTTGCTCATTTTCTTATGTTTTCTTATGTTTGATACGTTTTCCCGTTTTCCTCTGTTTTTATATGTTTTTGCCAATTTTCTTTCGTTTTCTTACCTTTTTCTTACGTTTTCGCCCTTTTTATACCTTTTCGACCATTTTCTTACGTTTTTGCCCTTTTTATACGTTTTTTTAATGGTTTCTTACGTTTTCTTACGTTTTGATGTGTTTTTTCTCTTTTTCGTCCATTTTCATACGTTTTTGCCCGTTTTCTTACGTTTTCACTCGTTTTCTTACCTTTTCTTACATTTTCGCCCGTTTTCTTACGTTTTTGCTCTTTTTGATACGTTTTCCCCATTTTCCTATGCTTCCGCCCGTGTTATACCTTTTCACCCATTTTGATACGTTTTTATACCTTTTCGCCCGTTTTGATATGTTTTTTCCGTTTAATGTGGGCGAAAACTTAAGAAAACGAACGAAGACTTATAAAAATGGATGAAAACGTATAAAAATGAGCGAAAGCGAATAAAAGCGGGCGAAAACAAAAGAAAATGGGCGAAAAGATAAGAAAATGGGTGAAAACATATTAAAACGAGTGAAAACATAAGAAACTGGGCGAAAATGTAAGAAATGGCAAAAACATATAAAAACCCATTCGGTGACATAAATTAATAGAAAACATTCATCCTTTTGTTGCTCATGAAAAATAGCATTACAATTCGGGCGAAAACGTGTGAAAACTTAAGAAAACGGGCGAAAATGTAAGAAAACGGGCAAATAAGTAAGAAAACAGGCGAACACGTATAAAAACGGGCGAAAATGTAAGGAAACGGGCGAAAACGGGTGAAAGCGTATAAAAACAGGCGAAAACGGGTGAAAAAAGTATGAGAACGGACGAAAACGTATAAAAGGACTAACGGTCGTTAGTATAAGGACTAACACTACAAATGTTTATTGGATAGGCAACCTCTTAATGGTCAAGAAGGTCACCCGGTACACAAAAAGGTCGATTTTTGGAAGTTTATTGACAGAATGTGAAAAAAAGATGGCTACATACAACCATAAAAAGGGGCAAGTTAACTACATTTTCAAGTGATTTGCCCTTGAATAATTGATAACCTGAAACCTGACCCGAAAGTGACTTTTCCTTTTTCTTCAAATTGGTTTGTCTTTATTTATTTATCAAATTATAAGGAATAATGCGCCAGCTAATGGCGCACGCGTCACTATGACACATAGAGCGCTTGAAATGAGTTTGAGCCGACTAAGCTAATTTAGTTTGAGTAAGAGTGAGTTTTTCTTTTCTTTTTTTTTTGTTGGTAAAATCTACAGCTAGCAATCTAGACCCAACACTCTAGATGGGTTTATATGAAAAGTAGAACTTGTGCATTAATGTTCGTCTAAACACCTCATGGGTCTGATTGGGTCACTTCTAAATTTTTTAGAATAAGTATGTTGGGTCTACCCGGTTTGTTAGATTAACGTCAACGTACAAGTTATCAATTTTTGTATAAACCCATCTAGACCCGTTTGGGTCTCTAAAATCTGGATTACTACGAAACCCAACCTTAATGATACCCCTGCCTCCAAGTCAAACACACCTAGTTTTTTACATTCAAATTTCTTACTTATAGACATAGTAAGATTAATGGCTTTCGTTAAGAAGGTATAAGTAGAAATCAGCATGTGCGGAATGCTATGGAAGCGGTATGGATATCAGCTCCCTCTACCAAAAGAATGTAAGTTTTTGAAATATAAGAAATGTCATGTTCACAAAATTTAAAAAAAAAGTTTCCCAAAATGCTGTGTATATGTAGCATATCATTGGTGTATATATAGCATTGGTGTTTCTTACTCTCATTTTCTCTCTTTTATTTTCAATTACTGTTAGGATATATAAAATCCAGTTGTTAAAGTGTCGGTCACCTCAAGTATATGTAATCATTAGAAAGCTCGTAATCATAGTTATTTAATGTTAGTTAGTATTTTGTTAAGTAACACCGTGGAGGACGGACGGGTCTTTACCCACTGTATGCCTGATCCACAGCCCGTAGGAGGCGTATTTTGTAAGATACTATAAATACCCTCTACCTCCCAAGGTAGAGGGTTGGAGCTCATAATAAGATTTTTATTTCTCTCACTAAGCTTCCTAAACCTCTAAACTTTCTCTCTCTAAAACCTTAAGCCATACGCCCCATTTATGCTATGGTTTGATGTGTTTGTGAAATCCAATATGTTACAAATGGTATCAAGAGCCATGGTTTGATCATCTCTTTTACATGTTCTTGGATTTCTAGTGGTTTTATATGGTTTTTAGGTTTGAAAAAGTTTAGTGGTATTTGCATCATTTGGATCATTTCTAGTGTTAAAGTTTGGATTTTAATTGTACTTTTGTGTTTAGAATCATCATAAGTGGTTAGGTTGTGATTTGGATGGCTTGAATCACTGTGGTTGGATTGTTTTTGGATTTAAAAGTGGCGTTTTAGTTGTTTTAAAGGTTGCGATTTGTGTTTCGTAAAGTTGTTCTGACGAGCGATTTGTCCTCTGTTGGAAGCGATTTGTGTCAGTTGAGAATCGCTTGTTTAAGCAATTTGTCAGGCTAGTGGTTGTACTTGTGCGATTTATGCGGAGAGGCGATTTGTCACTTTAAGCGACTTGTTTATTTAAGCGAGTTGTAGTTTAAGCGATTTGTCTTGGTTAAGCGATTTGTCATTTAAGAGGTTTGTTGGTTTAAGCGACTTGTATGGTTAAGCGACTTGCTTATTGAAGCGAGTTGATTGTTTAAGCGATTTGTCTTATCAAGCTACTTGTCGGTATAAGCGATTTGTTAGTTGGAGCGACTTGTCTGTTTTGAGCGATTTGTTGGCTGAAGCGACTTGTCACTTTGAGCGATTTGTCTCTTGTGATTTAGTGTTTTCTTCATGTTACGTTTTACGGTTTTCTCTTGATTTAGTAAAATCCCGGAAAGAATCTATTTCCCGGTTTAATCAAAGAGTTTTAAAATCCAGTGAGAATCGGTAATCATGTCTACCAACGTACCTACTATCATCTCTTTTGTTCTTTGAAGGCGTTCAAGTGCTGGATCGATACTCGTCTACCTATGCTAGACAGGCGATTATGACTCATGGGCTCAACGAATTAGGTTGTCTTGCTTGGGTAAAGAAAATGGGGTCAACATTCTCAAATCAATTGATGAAGGACCGTACCAAGTTGAGACTACCGAGACATACTGAAGCTACTGCGATGGCTCGGTGACATTAGGATTGGATAGACCAAAGACATATGATGAACTTCTCGACAAGGAGAAAAGAGATACGATGCTGATATTAGGGCTTCAAAAATTGTACTTTAGGGTCTACCAAAGGACATCTACAAGTTAATCAATCACAACACTGAAGCCAAAGCAGTTTGGGATAATGTCAAGATGCTTCTCTCCGGGGTAGACATAACTAAAGAAGACATAGAGTCTCAACTGTATGATGATTTTGAGAACTTTAAGATGAACCTAGGGGAAAATGTCACTGAATACTATGTGAGGTTCCACAAGCTCGTGAATGACATGAGGAATATCAAAATGACAATGCCAAATATCCAAAGCAAAATTCAAAGTTTGTGAACAACATGAATCCCGAATGGCACAAATTTGTCACTGCAGATCAAACTTAACAAAGGATTGAGAAACACCAATTATGAGCAATCTGATGCTTACTTACTACAAAATGAGAAACATGCTTCGTTTGAGCGAATGATCATGGAAAAGTTCAAGACCAATGTTGGAGATGCAAGCTCTTCAAATGACTCAACGCATTCTATACCAATATAGGGATTACTACCAAAGCATCACAAGTCATACCTCGGAAATAGTAACCACAAGCTCATTCCCGATCCGGTATAAGCCTCCCGATCTTTGAAGCATTCATGGAACACTTTGTCAATCAAGCTGGCTCTTATGGTCAAGCAAAACTTGAATCTCACCCCACACACCAACAATCATCTCGTAATTACGTCAAATCTTCACAATCATGCTATTTGTTAAAGAAGGAAAGATAGTGGTGCAAAATGTGCAAGGAAGACAAAATGCATACCTTCCACATAATGAGCAAGGGAACGTTGGGCGGATATGGGAATGTTGGAGCGGATATTGGAATCTTTGGTCTTGGATATGGGAATGTTGGCGGTGGTGGTGGATATATGGGTAATCGAATCGTAGAAGGAACATGGCTCAAGGTCAAGTAAAGCCCATTAAATGTTACAACTGTGGTGGAGAAGGACACGTCGCAAGGAATTGCACTCTTCCAAAATGTCCACACAATGCAAAGTACTTGAGGATAAGATCTTGATGGTCCAAGCTCAAGACAATGGAGCAATCTTTGAATGAGGAAGAATTGCTATTTCTTCTTGAGGAAATGCGAACTTATGATCTTGATGTGGATGAGCGGCCGGTCAGGTATGGGTCGAACAATCCCAATGCATTTCAAGTCGCAGATCGTGATGCATTTGATTCGAATGTTGATGATGAACCAACCGCCTGACCATCTCCATGGCTAATATCTCACCAATGGTAACTCCAAGGGCTTCTTCACCTAAACAGCCACTCCTTCCGTGGAATCTATCATCTCGAGGTATTAAAACTATATGATGATGTTGATGTGTAAAGATGCACGACAAAGTACAATCAATCGAAATTATTGAATCGGATATTGAAAATATAGGTAATATCAATGTTGTCCCATATGAGCAATATGTGAAACAAAATGAAAGTGAAATTGTACCAAGTAATGCATCTTCTGCGATCAATGATGACTATGTTTTGATGAATTCACTTGCATGTGCCCCGATGATTCTATTATTTACGAACTAAACGCCTATAATGAACAAGTTGCTATATATGAACAACGTGCTAAGTTCGAATTGACCACCCGTGAGCAGGAGATGGATAACCAAATACGTACAGTTATTAGAAAAAGTAGTTTTAGAGAAGAAATGTTAAAACAAGAGTTAAACTCCTTACAAGAAAAGCTTACAAAAACTGTTAAGCAAAAGCAAGAACTTCAAGAAAATGTTAAAGTGCTTAAACAAGAATTTAATGCTAAGGAATCAAAACTTTTGAATAACTTTTCCAATCTAAAAACGTTGAAAAATAAACTTGAAAACAAACTATATGTACAAGGGAACACCATTCAGACTGCTCACATGATCACTAAGCACAGAGTCTTAATCGATAAGCATAGTATTCCCCTAGTAGAGGAGCCAAATCCCGAGTACTGTAAAAAGGCTAAAGCTTACCATACGATTGTATATGATGGCAATGAGATCCTCAAGCCTAGGCAAACACCATCATGTATTGGAAGCACGGAAGAAGATAGAAAATTAGAAGATGCCTCTAGGGAGAAAATGGATAAGAAGCTAAAAGATCGTCAGTGTAAAAAACAAAACATAACGGTCAAACCCCATGATTACACTAAAGAAAATTGGATTTCCCTAAAACGTTTAAGCCTCAAACTCAATTAACCCCAGAACAAGTTTTTTGGAAAAAAGACATGGATAAGCAAAAAGCAAATGTACTTGTTGAAACAAACACTCCCTTAGGAAAGTGCCTCCACTCATGTGTATCCTCCGAATACACCAATGCATTTAGTTCCTATAACTCTTCCCACTAAGAGCAAGACCTTAATCACCAGATGTTGTTTATCAACTATTCGTTGATTTTGAGAAGACATGTAAGAAGAGAATCACACCTCGTGGATAATCAAGGGAAAGGGTTTTGAGCAAAATAAAGAATGCTATTTAACGAGGTCATACCTTTCTTTAAACAATTAAAAAATCAATTTGAGAGTCTTCAAAAGGGGATAGACTCAGAAATTAAAGAAATGGAAAAGGAATTTGATGAAATGATAGTTGAGGTCAATAATTATGAACGGGAACTCAAATATAATGAAATTGAAAGGAAAAATCTGCATATCTTTAATGGGAACTTGATATCGAGTTGTGTGGCTCAAGATGTGTTTTATACTGTTACTAAGCATTCTATTATTGCTTCTCAATTTCATGACTTATCTGTTGCTTTGAAAGTTTCCCATGATCGTGTCATTGAGCTTGAAAACAAAAACTCAAAACTAAATGAGAAAATTGACCAGGATGATCACGATAATTTGGTAAAACAATTTTCTAAGCTGGAAGTTGAACATTTTGATTTGCAATTAAAATATCAACATCTCAAAGAAAATGTTAAAACCTCAAACATCAAGATATCCTCGGATGTTCCAGAGTTTGATGCAGTTTTTGAAATAAACAAACGTGACGAACAGATTCAAGCTCACCGTAACACGATCAGAAAGTTGAAAACCCAAATTTCACAATTAAAGGGTGAAAAGAACAAAGCGACTGGCTCCCAAATGCCTCCTCCTTTAGATTCTCAATTTTCTCAAAACTTTCATCTTCAAAACATCATTAATGTATTACAACAAGAAAATGAGAGTTTTCTAGAAGAAAATGAAAAGGTCAAACGACACTTCAAAGAGTTATACGATTCAATGAAAGTCACTCGTGACAAGAACAATGAAAAAATAACTTCGTTACAAAAGGAAATTGAGAATCTAAAGAGTCATGTAAAAGGGAAAATGCCACTTGTCTTTAATGTGAATGTTGCATCAAAGGCATCTGCATTCCTCCTAAATATATTGTGACTATTAAATACATTCCTCCTCATCTTAGAAATAACGAACTTGTGTTTCATAACTATTTATGTCACCTTAAGGATAGTCTATAATGTCTCCGTGAGATTGTAGAAGAGGATAGCATAAATAAGCCTCTTGATAGTGAAATTAGGTATGCATGCTTATATGCCAAACGATCTCAGGAGCTGTTAGAATGTTTAAGAGCAACATGCCCTAAATCCTTATGTGAGAAAGATAAAGCTGTGATGCCTTGTTCTATTCCTAGTGCTAAGTATGCAACCCATTCTATGCCGAAATTCAAGCATGTGAGCTTTGATGTGCCTATAAGTACTTCAGATCCCAGCACTTCTAGATCAGGAATGCAAAAAGTATCAAAACCAACTAATGTTCCCATAATTCCCTCTACAGGAGTAATCAGTGGTACAAAAGCAAGCGGTTCAAAGCCTCCAGGCAATACAAAGCAAGATAGGACCTTGCAAGCTAAGAGTGATCAATGGAAGAGAGTAGAAGACCACCCTAGGAACATTAAGTTTGATTTGAATAAAACGAATCGTGTTGATTCTAGTATTAGCTATAAGCATACTGTAATTAATTCGAATTCTGCTACTATTTGCAAAACATGTAATGAATGCTTGATGTCTGGTATTAATCATGAATGTGTTGTGAATGAGATGAGTAATACTGCAAAATCTCTTGTTAAAAAGGTTAACACTAGACAACAGGGTAAAAAGGTCAGAAGACCAAAGAGGAAAAGGGCTAGAAAACATTGGAAACCAACTGGAAGAAAATTTAGTAATATAGGTTATCATTGGATACCTACTGGCCGTAAATTCAATCTTAATGAGTTGTTGCCTAAATTATCTAGATCAATGCCCATTAGGAAATGGATGCCCACTGGTAGAACTATACCTTTAAGATGTGAACATACTTTGAATAGATCTACTGTTTCTACTAGCCCGACATCTACCTCTAATGATTTTATTGATTCTGTTTCTGATGTGGATGTTCCAATCTCGTTTTCTAACCAAGTGGAACCCATTCTTGCATGGGGATCCCAATTATCCACTCTTGTCTGTGTTCAACTGCAGGTCGTTCAAATCGTTCTGTGGTACTTGGACCAGGTTGTTCCAAGCATATGACTGGAGACCACTCACGGCTCATGAACTTCGTGAGTAAATTTATTAGAACTGTTAGATTCGGGAACGACCATTTTGGTGCAATTATGGGTTATGGAAATTATGTTGTTGGTGATAGTGTAATCTCCAGGGTATATTATGGTGAAGGTCTTGGTCATAACCTGTTTTCTGTTGGTCAATTCTGTGATTCCGATCTAGAGGTGGCTTTTAGAAAACATACTTGTTTCGTTAGAGAACTTGATGGTGTGGAACTTTTAAGAGGAACACCTGGTTCAAACATATACACCATCTCTATCAAAGATATGATGAAGTATTCTCCAATCTGCTTGTTGTCAAAGGCTTCGAAAACAAAGTCATGGTTATAGCATCGTCGTCTCAATCACTTGAACTTCGGCACCATTAATGATCTTTCCAGAAAGGACCTAGTAAGAGGCTTACCCAGATTAAAGTATGAAAAAGATCATCTTTGTTCAGCATGCCAATTAGGAAAAAGCATGAAATATGCCCACAAACCCAAACCCGCAAACTCAGTTATGGAAGTTCTTCATACTCTTCATATGGATTTGTGCGAACCTATGAGAGTGAAAACGATAAATGGGAAGAAATATGTATTAGTCGTTGTTGATGACTACTCTCGATTTACTTGGGTTAAGTTTTGAGGACAAAGATGAAACTCCGGATGTCATCATCAAACTTATCAAACAAATGCAGTTCGACTTAACAAGACCGTTAGAATTATTCGAATGCACAATGGCACCGAGTTTGTTAATAAATACCTAAGTCAATTTTATGAAAGCATTGGAATGAGTCATCAAGGAAGTGTTTCACGACGCCTCAATGAACGGTGTAGTTGAAAGACGAAATCGGACCCTTGTTGAAGCGGCAAGAACAATGCTAATTTACTCAAAAGTTCCAATGTTTCTTTGGGTGAAGCCATTGCCACCGCTTGCTACACCCAAAATCGTTCCTCATACACACCACTCATGGAAAAACTCCATACGAACTTGTCCATAAACGAAAACCCGATCTCTCCTACCTTCGTGTATTTGGTGCTTTGTGCTATCCAACGAATGACGGTCAAGATTTAGGTAAATTAAGAGCTAAAGGCGGACATTGGAGTTTTGTGGGTTATGCACCAAACAAGAAGGGTTACCGAATCTACAACAAAAGAACTCGAGATATCATGGAAACTATTCACGCCACGTTCGATGAGTCGTCCGGAAAATGGCTCCGGGACAATCAAGTTCGGACCCGCATCACAACCTTCATTAAGTAGTCCCATTAGTTCTTCTCTTGTAGAAAATCCTCACAAGCAATTCCATATGTACCCCATTCGGAAGATGATTTGAAGAAATTGTTTGATCCAATGTTTGATGAACACTATGAGCCTATTGCTAATGATCAAATCCATCAACAGAGGTCCCCTAACCCGGTCAACGTAGATAACCCTTCGCCTATGTCATTGAGTCAAGAAGCTGCGGATCACTCATCCTCATCATCAAATCCTCAATCATCAAGTGTACATCATGGAAATGTTTCTATCACCTATGATGGAGATAACCCCTTTGCTACTCCCGAAGATGCTCCATTTGAAAACATATTTACTCCTGAACCATCTTCATCAGGAGATCCAAACTCTGCTACTTCAGTTCCTCAAAAACAACCACACGAACACCTTAGAAAATGGACACATGACCATCCGTTGGACAACATCATTGGAAACCCTTCTCGTCCAGTATCCACTCGTAAACAACTTGCAACTGATGCCTTATGGTGCTTTGATTGCTCCCAAACGGTCAAGTTTAATCACACAAGCTGACCACTTGTGAATGGCTAACTGTAACAAACTTAAAACAGCTCAGAAGGCAAATGCAATTAAGATCGAGAGAATATAGTGGATTCTGGTCGTTAAGTCCCACGGAGGATGAATTGGTGTTTAACACGAGACGGATGTCGAATAATCACTAAGGATTGTGATCGATAAGGATTTTGATGGATAATTATACCTAAAGAAAAGTTTGTAAATTACAGGGGCTTAAATGAAAATTAAAGAAAATTAAAAAGCTAAAATATATTAAATAAACGCTATCACTATTTTAAAATTGATGAGCGTTTAAAACCTAAAACGTGCGTTTAAATAAAATTACGTAAGCGTACAAAATAAAGCGTGAGTTTTAAGAAATAAAATGCCTACAAATATGAAAATGATATTTTACAATCCTAATAATAAAAGAAAATTATTAGAAAAAGAAAATTATTTTTAAAACTATTTATTTAATTATTATTAATTAAAAACTATTTATTAAGTATTTAAAATGCACTAAAATATAAGAAAATACAAAATTAACCTAGAAAAATGAAATTATAACTTAGAAAAATCTAAAATATGATAAAACTTATTTTAAAACTGAAAATATATTTTTAGACTTTTATGTATTTATTATTAATTTAATACTATTTAAAACTAATTAAAATGCTAGAAAATACTATTTAAACCAAGAAAATTATGGAAAAATATTTTTTGGCTTTTATATTTATCTTAATCTAGGAAAATTGAAAACATATTTTTTAAACTTTTCTCGATTTATTTATATTAAAAGCTATTTAAAAAGGATTAAAAACTGTTTTAAATAAGGAAAAATACTAAACAGTGATGGAAAAATCTGAAAAATTCAGGAAAATACTAAAATATTATTCTAAGTCTATAAAAAATATAAAAACATATGCTTATGTTCAAGATTATGAGGCTGCAGTGAAACTGCTTATGAATAAGCACTTTCAAAATAAGCCAAAGTCCACAAATGGACACCAAATAATCACAGAAGCTAGGTTATGCTATAATTACTTAATACTAACCTATTCCAACTATCCTAAACCTCTGAAAAGCAGTTTAAGCCAAGAATTAAGCAAAGCAAAACTAGTTTTATTTCAGAAATGGGACAATATTATGGCTGATCTAGGAGTGGGGTCCACAGAGCTTAAGCTCAAAAGCTTGACTGAAATAGATAGTCAGCTGGGTGGTGATTCCAAAGAACCAAGAAACACCTCTGGGGCCCACCGAGGTGGCTGAAGGACCCACCAAAGTGGTGGTGATGGCACTGTGTTGGTGGTTCAACATATGCACGGGCACATTTTGAAAAAGGGTCTTAAAAGAAAGCTAAGAATAAGCAGTTAATAAGCTAGTTAAAAGTAAACTTATATTTTTCTAATTTAGTTAAGCAACTAAATATTACTATCCCAAAAGCATGAAGGCTAATTCTTAATATTGAGCACACACTGAAATTCTAAATTTTATTCAAAAACTGCTATTAGGAAAAATTTGACTTTTTCAATTACACTAAGATTTTGACTTTTATGAATTTAAATTACTTCTAAATGACTGATTATGTTATATTAGACTATAATAAGATTGATTTAAGCTATTTTAACAACTTTTAAAACTATTATGATGATTATGTAATTAAAATTCCTAACAGTGAACAATAAGGTTAGATTTAAAGATCATTTTGACTTTCTATGGAATAAGGACTGATTTTATTGCTTTGAATAAGCTACTAGGTTGTATTGTGATGTATGTCAAACAAGATCAACTCCACAAACACCTTCTAACACGCTTAACAAACATATCCAAACACCCTTATACAAGTTGTTTTGAAAGTTTTCAAAGGATTCCAAGGATTAAAACCATGAAACTAATTCATAAACTTATATTACTACTTAATAATACCAACAAACATAAAAACATGAAAATTAAAGCACAAAGCATTCATATACAAGTGAAATGCTAAATTGAGTAAAACTCGACAAAATGGATTCCAAGTGGAAAATGAGAACCAAGAACGATAATACTTCCTATAGCTTCCCAAGAAGCTCTAAACCAATAAGCAATCCAAAGATTAACTCGCTTCAACCTTTTGCATTATCTTCACCATTTTTTATTTTTAATCTAATTTTTGGTATTTTTCTTATTTTTCTATTTGTTGAATGAAACTGATTTGAAAGGTTTCTAACGACTTATAAGCTTTGTCAAAAGCCTATATGAGCTTAAGAAGAAATAACAACAACTATTGACAACTTTTAAATACTTTGATAATTCGAACTGGAAAATTTAAAAATCTTGAAATGATACTTAACACTTAAATTGAAACTGAGAATAGGTTTAAATTACACTGAAATATGATTACAAAATGCTTGAAATCTTTGAAATACACTGGAAAACTTAAAAAGCTTAAAACGACATAAGTAAAACTAAATTACACTACTTGATATCTCCATACTGCTTCTTCCTCTTATTTATTGACTTTATTTTGTTCCTTGTCGACCTCTGGTCATTTCCCACTTGATTTCAGCCCTTGGATCATTGAAATTCATCATAATCGTACACTTGGTGCTTTTGGCGGGAAAAGTCTTTGATAGCAGGTTTATGCATTTAAGGAATTTTGGACTTTGTGGAGGTGGAAGGAGTTGGTAAATAGGTGTAGGGAACAGGTGGAAAGGTGGAGGTGAGGTGGAGAAACCATGGCTGGTTTTGGTTTGCAGTGGGGGAAGAGAAGGAGAAACAGTGAGCGCGGTTTTATTTTTAAAACATGGGTCGGGTTTGGGTATTGGGCTTGGGCTGGGTTAAAGGGTTTAGTGGATTGGATTTGGATAATATATAGGGTCCGGTTTGGTTTTTAGTAATAACAAGGACCAACTTTGTCAATTTGTGAAAAGTGAGGGACTGAATTTGACAAGTTTCCAAGGTTATCACAAGGGTCAATCCTGCAAATAATGGTTAGTACAAGGACTAAATTTGCATAAAGTTCCATTTTTATAAGTCCAAGGACCAAAACTGTCAACTTTGATATTCTAGGGACCAAACTTGTAATTTTTCCAAAGTTCACCATAAGGACCAATTTTGTCATTTATGAATAGTACAAGGTTTATTTTTGATAAATTTCCATTTTTAAATTCACCAAGGACTATATTTGACAATTTTCAAACTTTAGGGACTAAAGTTGTCATTTTGTAAATTTTAAACTTTAAAGGGTTTATTTTGACAACTTTTGAATCCCATGGACCTTAAATGACATTTTACAAGTTTTTGAATTACCAGGGACTAGTTTTGACAACTTTTGAAACTTGGGGACTAAAGCGCCAATTATGCAAACTTGGTACGTTTTCATCGATTTTGATGTTTTGCATTTAAAACACATAAAACACTTATTTGTGATATTTTCATCATTTTGATGCATTTCTAAGTGTTTTCAGATGTTTTTGCAGTCTAGATGGTACAAAAATGATGAGTATTTAGACACTCATCATGCTTCTTCAACTCCGTACTATCCAAGGTCGAACCAAAAGACGTTAAAACTGCCATGACTGAAGACAGCTGGTGCAATGCCATGCAAGAAGAAATTCATGAGTTCGATCGACTAGATGTATGGGAATTAGTACCGCCTCGACTGTGCATGATCATTGCTCTAAAGTGGATCTTCAAAGTAAAACTTGATGAGCATGGTGATATGCTAAAGAACGAGGCTCGATTGGTTGCAAAGGATACCTTCAAGAGGAGGGTATTGACTTTAAAGAATCATTTGCTCCAGTTACGTATCGAGGCAATCGAATCTTCCAGCTAACGCAAGTAAGAACATGGTAGTCTATCGGATGGATGTAAAGACGGATTTTCTTAACGGATATCCGAAAGAAGTGGTATCGTCACCAACCTCGAAGGTTTACTCATGTCTATCGCTGAAGAAGGCCCTTTACGGTTTGAAGCAAGCTCCAAGGGCATGGTACGACACGCTATCGAAGTTTCTTGTATCTAATGGATTCAAAGAAGGAGCGATTGATCCGACATTGTTCACCGTAAATTGAGCAAACACTTAATTCACGTTCAAATCTATGTTGATGATATTATTTTGCCTCGACTAACCCCAATGAATGTGACCGTTTTCTAAGGAGATGGGCTCCAAATTTCAAATGTCAATGATGGGACAAATGTCATTTTTCTTAGGATTACAAATTTCACAAAGTCCGGAGGCATTTTTATCAATCAATCTAAATATGCTAATGAAATCTTAAAGAAATTTGGATTTGATTCGTGTGACCTGTTGACACTCCCATGGTGGAGCGTACTAAACGGATGAGGACCACTCGGGGATCATGGTTGACCAAATTAAATATCGTAGTATGATTGGGTCCCGATGTACCTTCGCCAAGAGACCAAACATTCGTTCATTGTATGCATGTGTGCTAGATACCAGCTAAGCCTACCAAAAGCACCTTGAAGCGGTTAAACGGGTCTTCGGTATCTCCAAGGAACCATCAACATGGGACTTTGGTACCAAGGACACCGTATGTCACTAACGACCTATGCAGATGCCGACCATGCAGGTGTCAAGATACACGTCAAGCACGTCGGGAGGTGCTTTCGCTTTTTGGGTGATAAGCTTATGAGTTGGTCTTCAAAGAAACAAATGAGTACTTCTATATCCTCTACAGAGGCATAATACATAGCCATGTCATCTTGTTGTGCTCAAATCCTATGGATGAGATCCCAATTATCTGACTATGGCTTTGAATTCAACAAAATCCCTATGTATTGTGATAACAAGAGTGTCATTGCTCTCTCATGCAACAACGTTCAACATTCAAGAGCAAAGCATATCGACATTCGACATCATTTCATCAGGGAGCAAGTGGAGAATGGTGTGGTGGAACTATATTTTGTGAAGACTGAATATCAGTTAGCAGACATCTTCACCAAAGCTCTTCCTAGAGAACGTTTGAGTTTATCCTTCCACGACTTGTTATAAAGAGTCTACAACCGAAACACTCAAACGTCTTCAAGAGGAAGACGAGGAGTAAAAGTTTTCTTCATCCATCTCTTGTAAATATTTTCTCAAAAAAAATTATTAAACCAACAAAAGAAAATAGAAAATATAAAATTTCAAAATTTATAAAAATCGAAAATCTTTGAAAAAGCCAAATATATATATATATATATATATATATATATATATATATATATATATATATATATATATATATATATATATATATATATATATATATATATATCTTTCTCCATCTTTTTCTATTCTTCGATAACATCTACGGTCTTTGAGTTGTCACTCTAAGAATGACACGGATCTTTAAATGAACTTGAATGTATATAAGTTTAAAAAAAAAAAAAAAATGAGAGAATGAAAAACAAAGGTTTATAGTCATTTGATCTGCACCCGTTTTAAAAGAAAGAACAGAGCCATGCTTTATCTTACTTTTCAAATCTCATGCTCTGATTCTAAAAACAAATGTTTGTCACCAAAAAGACAAATGTTTCCTTCACAAATATTTTTCCTTCTATAAATTCTTCTGAAAAATATTTGTTATCTAATGAAAACTAAATAGCTTTGTAAAATAACTCGGACTCAATTTTTGCAAATCATCTGGACTTGTCATTAGTCAAAATCTCTATCTCTCAATCAACAACTTATGTCATTGATTGAGGGGGAGAATGATTTCAATTAAATCAAAAAGGTTATTTGTCAAACAATTGCAATGTCTTATACAATTGGTTCAAACCTTGGCTAATGTTATGTTTTCATAAGATACTTAAGCATGCTTGAACATTGGAGTTTAAAGTCTCAAAATCTGATCCTTATCAGTTAAAGTATTTTTCAAAAGCAAGTCACAATTCTCCTCCAAAGTTTTCAAAATTTATTTAAATCAATAGAGATCACAAATCTCAATGGATTTGAAAATTGTGATCGGGAGAATATTGTGATTTAAATTGATTTAAACGATAATTCGATAAATGGTTTTGTAAGTGATTAGCAAGCTCTCCTCCCACATGTGCCAAACGATTTCAAATTTTCAATGCACATGTTAAGGGGAGCATCTATATCAAACCAAAAAGGATTGAAACGTGATTGATTTGTCTCTAAGTGGGGTTTCCCTAATATGTGCAAAACACTTTCGAATCTCGACGCACATATTGAGGGGGAGCAACTTTTAGAAAACCACATCCTTTCCTAAAAATATCTTTAACAAAGTATTTGAAATACTAATTTTGATCGGGAAGGTGATGTCGATATTTTTAGAAAATGTTGATCAAAGAAGTGAATTCTTCCTCTTGCCTCCATGTGCCAAAACGATTTTAAACATACGATGCACATGTTGAGGGGAGCTTTTACGAAATATCAAAAAAATTCGGTACAAAATGCTTTGATAATAGATCACAAGTACCTGGGTTGATTATTCAAATGGTTTTCAATTGGTTTCAATGGCAGAAGAATAATACCAAAAGACCGACCAAATTTATTTTATGAATGGAGATATAAGGATGGTTAGGTTAGGTATTCGTTCCCACGATCCTGCCAGAGTCGGAGGGATCTACCGAGGACAATCCACTAGATAGTGTAGAGTCTTTAGGTATGATGAAAAAGGAGAAAATGAGAAATGGGAAGAGTGCCGATCGAGTCCGAGCTAATCTTGGAATGAACCCAACAAGGTTCTAGTTATGAAGTTTCGTAAGCAATCAAGGGTTGAAGAATGAAAAAATTGAAATGAGAAAAGGGTGAAAATAAATAGCCTCCATTAATTCAACCTTAGGTCGAAACCGGGTTCAATACATATGCTACCGGTGGTCACTAAGGTAACAACAATATTGAAGACAAGACGTCATGGACCCGAAGGACGCACCGCACTAAACTTCCCAAGCTACTCAAGTTCCTCTTAAAAGGATTTGTTTCATTCTCACGG
The DNA here is from genome assembly GCA_022545495.1 of Chrysanthemum lavandulifolium. Lineage (NCBI taxonomy): Eukaryota > Viridiplantae > Streptophyta > Magnoliopsida > Asterales > Asteraceae > Chrysanthemum > Chrysanthemum lavandulifolium. The sequence goes on from CM040239.1 coordinate 203,212,616, forward strand.
GAACCTACATTATCTATCGACTTTCTCTTAGAGATTGTTGATATTGAAGAAGGAGACCTCTCCTAGTCTCCGCATAGGAACCAAATGTGCACTATTGAGTCTAGAGCCACGAGATCATCAATAAATATCTCTAGGACACAATCAATGAAGACTCACTGTTTCCCACAATGTGGAAAGTGAGATTATATCTTAAGGGTCCTACGCATTATCCTTGTGGTATTGCCAGAACATCTGAGTGATATGTAAAATATTCACGATGTAGATGGAAATCCTTCTAGAGCCAACATCAAACAAGCTCTTGGTAGGTAACATGTGAGATCTATCCAATAGATCAAACTTGTGACAACTGGATTGAAACAATGGGGCGATTCATTACTGAATCAACCTTGGTCCAGAAATGGATTGACGGATACCTTTGAAAAAGCGGTCGTTGTGCTTAAAATTCTTTCTCTAGCACATCGACCGTGTATTAATATTTCAAAATAAAGGTGTTTATGATTGATAATTGATTTTCCTTAAAACCTTCGTTGTATTGCAAAACACTTTATATTGAGCGATACGATTGTTTTCAAATCTCTTTTCATCAATCGGTGAATCTCAATTCACCGGTTCACTCACTCTGTGTTGTCTTCTTTGAGGCGTTACGGTTTGAGAACGGCTAGAGTCTTCTGCGAAACCACATCAAGGAGATTCTTGAATTATACCGATCACAGCGGTACTTGTCGCGATCAGCGAGAACCGTGGGTCGTGTACCTCAATTCAACGAAGTGATCAAAGACACTTTCGTGCGCTTTATTGCTAATCGTTGTATGCGGTACACCCAACATTTGCGGTGATCGAATTGAGAGGTCAATCCATAGCCGCATGCTCACACAACACATTCATTTCTAGAAAATCATGATAAGTGCATCAACGATCGTGATATTGTCACTCCATGCTTCGCTACTGCTGCGCAAATATCATGAATCAACTAAAGCTTCCGCTACTCGACGAGAAGAAATCATGATCCGAATGTGAGCATGTCGGGTCCAATGTCACAACATCACATAATGTCAACACTACAAAGGAAGAGTCGAGATTCATGATAGCCGATGATCTCAAAGTCGGCTCAAAACTTATCATCACGTGGATCAGTTAAAGACCTCCACTTGGATTAACCAAACATGCAAAACATGAAGAATCAAAGACTACGGGCTACTGAGCAAAGAACTTAATCAAGAATCCTAGAACAATCAAATGTAATATCTGTTTGTATTCTTTGTAAGTTAAGGTGACCTCCCTTAGGGGGAAATTGTTAGGATTTATAAAATCTAGTTGTTAAAGTGTCGGTCACCTCAAGTATATGTAATCGTTAGAAAGCTCGTAGTCGTAGTTATTTAATGTTAGTTAGTATTTTTTTAAGTAACACCGTGGAGGACGGACGGGTCTTTACCCACTGTATGCCTGATGAGTGCTTATTCACTCATCATTTTTGGTCAAATCTGAACTGCAAAACATCTAAAAACACTCCAAATGCATCTAAATCTGAAAATATCTCGAAATTGTGTTTTATATGTTTCGATGCAAAATTATCAAAACAAATGAAAAACGAGCAAAGTTTGCATAATTGGCGCTTCGGTCCCCGACTTGCAAAAATTGATGAAATAGTCCCCGAGCACGTATTTTAAAAGAAAAGTCACCAAAGGTCCTTTTGAAATCATAAGTTGTCATAATTAGTCCTTTGGTGAAAAATTTCAAAAGTTTGAGAAATTACGCTTTGATCCTGGATTTTTAAAATTGTCAAGTTTAGTCCTTGGAATTTCACAATTTGCAAAAATGGTCCTCAACTTATTTGAGATTCACAAGTTTGACCCTTGGATCACTTTTCAGAAGTTACTTGATTGGTCCCTGGATTTTTGGATTTTACACCTTTGGTCCCTAAAATACACTTTGGATCAAATATTAATCCTAAACCCATTTAACAACCCAAGCCCAATCCCCTTACCCAATAAACCAAACCCGGTCAATTGATAAAACCCAACCCAGTCAACTAATACACTCTGTCCCCTTCTTCTTCTCCACTTCCCGCCCAAACCAATCCCCAAGAACCCTAGATTCTCTCTTTCTCTCTTCTCAAAACATCCCACCATCCCAGACACTCAACCCCTCCAAACCTTCTATTACCCAATCTCACCACACCCCAAAACCACCTTCATCTCTTTAACCAGGTACACCCAAATCCCAAACCCACTCATCTCCATCAACCAAGAAAGTGTCACATGTTTCCCTTTACCTTCATCTCCACGTTGGCAATCCAAGGCACAAAAGCAATCATCCAATGGCTGTCATAAAATGGAATGGGCACTAAGGAGAAATCAAAGGCTCAGATTGGTTTCATGAAGCACAAAATGTTTTTGCTTGGTTTATCTCACAAAGGAAGCACAAGAAGAATAACACAAGAGAGAGAAGATATTTGTAGGCTTTTGTATAAATAAGGTTTAGGATTAGTGTAAAAGGTTGTCTAGAAATTTTCTTCTAGTCCATGTTCTTATTTTTCTGTCTTTAAATTTGCACCTTTAATTCCTGTTTTAAGTTCCTGCATTGTACTTCTTTGAGTTAATGAATTTTCTTTTTGTTTATGGTTATCAACTTGTAACTTTTCAATTTATGTTCGAGTGTTGAAATTCACATCACAACTGCTTTTACACTTGTACTAAGTCCTATTAAAGTGGTTTTTAACAAAAACTTGAAAGCCTTTTGCTTAAAACAGTTTCGAAAAAACAAATTTCAGTTTTAAAGGTGTGTTTGGTTTAACACAGTTTCAGAATTCTAATAAATTTGGTTAGTCAAATTTGAGTTTATTGAGTTTAGAATCTGGTTTTTAAGTTATCTCAATTTAAGTTTTTAGTTGTCAAATTGATTTATGTGTTTTCAGTTTCAAAATTTTAAATCAGTTTTAACATGTTTCCATGTTTCAGCCCCAAGCATCCCTTTTAATCCTCATGTTTAGATTAGCTTAGTTAAGTTTTAGATTCTAATTTTAGTTTTATTAGCAGTTTATAGATTAAATGTTATCTGATTTAACTTATTTTGGTCTTCGAACTTATTAGATAGCTTGTTTTTGCCACTCAAAATGCCCCATGTGTTCCTTTGAACTGTCCCAACAGACCCCTAATGTCCATTTTCACAGCTTCCTCGTAAGCTTATTTGAGATCCATTTAAGTTGCAAAATAGATTTTTGAAACATCACTAGTACTATGTTAATCTGTCTTAGCTTGTTTATGGATTGGCTTTTCATTCAACAGCTTTTTAGTGGCTCAAATATGCTCCAGTGAACTGTTTTGAATAGCTGCATCAGTTTAAACTTTCAGTACTGTTCCACTACTTATTGCGCTTTTAGGTTAGCTGGTTAGGGGTGTAAGGTTTCTTCGCACCTGATCTTAATTGAGGTTGAAGTTGGTGTAGCTTGTGCCATTCACTTTGCACCCTCACAGTTTGCAACTTTGGACTTAAAACTAATCAAACTATCCGTTTGTGTAGCTTGTTGCCAACTGTCTTTCCCCATTTTTCCAATTGCTTTTCTTGGGGCCTTTAGGATGTTTAGTTGTTCATTAAGTTGGTATTTCATTTTGATTCCTTTGAACTGCTCATTCTAGTTGTTTATAGTGCTTATTTGTTTCAAAACTGTTAAGGGGTGTTTGTTTGGATCTGTCCATAGCAGCGGATAAATAAGCTGTTCAGCAGCTTAATTTCTGTATTTGTAAGTTTAAGTTTCTATAAAAAGGTTGTATTTTGGTCTCTTGTTCAGTTGCTAGCAAAAAGTTCAAAAGAAAATAAAAGAGCCAAAAAGGTACTGCCTGGGATTCGAACCCAGGTCAGTCCCTTCACAAGGGCCACGCTCCAACAAACCACACACCATGACCAACTGCCCTTGGGACTTCTATTAGTCTTTGCTTACATAATTAATTCTTTATGGACCTTTGGCAGTTTAAGTCATAAGCCCTTTTCAGCTTAATTTGCAGCTTATTTCCAAAACAGCACCCTGTTTTCTTATTTTTTTTAGAACCTGCTTAAGTCAAAGTAGTTTTCTGTAATTTTTCAGATTTTTCAAAAGTAGTTTAGTATTTTTAATTAATTAATTAGTGTTAAATCGTTTTTAATTCGTAATAAATAAATAAAAGTCAAAAAAATATTCCGCTTTTTCCTAAAATTATTTTTAGTCAATTAGAACGTAGGAAAATTGATTTCACACCCGTAGCCCTTAAATTGCAAAACTTTTACGTTTATGGCTCGGGTTGTTTCCCGTTTTTTACGTTTTTGCGTTTTAGCACCCTAGGATGTAATTTAGCGTTGTTTTATTGTTTCTTAGGCTTAGTCGTAGTTTATTTAGTGTTTTCTTTGTTTTACATGCTTTATTTTCATTCCCGTTCTTTATTTTGTAGAATACGTAATCACAAATCCAAAATTGCTCAACCAATTCAAGTCCTTATCACGAAACTCAACGACACCGTCAATTTCACACCTCGTTGGGCCACGACCCGAAATCACTTTTCCGGTATCACTTTTATCACACCCGTGAGATTTGATACGTTGACCTTTTTCCTAAAGGGTTAATTTGTCGAATTTACGGTTAATTTGATATACGTTGATATTGTGTTTTCACCACCACACTTCACAACGAATCAAATTTGACACCTCAATTTTGTAAATTTCACATATCGTCCCTGAACTTGTCCATATTCGCCTGTTTGGTCCCCTCTTTTCATTTTGTGGCGAAGGCGGTCCCTGATGTTCCTGAACGATGCGCCTTTGGTTCCTGGCACCCCGATTTCACTAACGGACGTTACCTTTCAATGTTAGTTGACAAGTCAACTGGTTTTTTTGGTCTTTTCACATTTTACTAATTGAATCGTTTGGTCCCTGACTATAAAATGGCTATTACAACCCTATTGGGTAACTTGTTACTGTGCAAACTCGATCATCTTCCAACTATTACTGCGCAACCCGATCATTGTCACACACACAACCCTACAAACCCTAGAACGATTACACAAAACAATCTCATACATACCGTGATTCTTGCAATGGCCAACAAAGATTGGATCAAAGTTACTGTGGAAAACTAGAAAGAGGGTTGAATAGTTTTACCGTTTTTAAATTTAATTTGCTTTGATAACTATACGTAAGATCAACTAATGCAAATAATAAAATGATAAGTAAAGTTCAAGTAGAAAGAAACAGTCAAACTACAACACGGATGTTTATAGTGGTTTGGTCTACAAGGACTCTTTTTCCTTGCCCTACTCCACTCCCCGAGTATCCAACTCGAGAGTATCCTTCACTAGTCAACAAGCTCCTTTATCTGGCGGAGAAAACCTTACACGTCGCTTACACAAGATTACCGACACAAAGCTAAATGTCGAGTTCTTTTACAAGGGTAAACTATTCCTGCCACTCTTTTTATTTTGAGGACTAAATACTAACTGATCACTACATTAGGTTTATGATTGTTTGGTACAAAAATGATGTATGAATAACAACAATTCACGCAACTACAAATGAACAAGCCTCGCAACACTTTGTTGAAGCTTGTAATGCTTTGATCTTCTTGCTACAAAGAAGTTCACTAAAATGAGATATGAATGAGAGAATATATGAAGTTGTTTATGCTTGTAAGTGATGAAAAAACATCAAAGTGTGGCTTGCTATTTATAGGCAAAACAGCCTGAGCAACCCACGGATGGGATGGAACCAAATCCATGGTTCCGTCCTTGCTTTCGTTTGGTTCCGCCGGGACCTGACAAAAAAATTTCAAAAATCTAAAACAAATCTAACCAAAATATTTCCATATCTTTCCAAGGATTCTTTAAGTAATGATCTTAACAAAATGTACATGATATCTTTCAATCATCTTCAAAATCTACAAGAGATCTCAAAGTGATGCATGCTATGATGTAATCATACATTTCCAATTTTAGAATTAAACTAGTATATGAAAATGTGGGTTTGTAAAATGTATATATTACCTAAGTGATGTTTAGATTGTGTTTATAAAAGACTTTGACTTTATTAAACTGTTTGTTTTCACCCTAGCATTTGTATACCAAGATACCCTTGTGTTCCCATTTACCAACCTACTCCTCTTATGGTAATTACATTTAGCGTGTAGGTGATCAAAACTACCACAAATATAGCAAGCTTTGTTGTTCATTTCAAACTCATAGCCTAGTTGTTGAGACTTAAGGCTGTTCCAGTTCCTCTTGTTTCCCCTAGGAACTTGAGACCTAATTTGTGACCTATACAACTCAGCATATCTAACTGTTGACCTAACTTGTTTTATATCTTTTCTAGGTGTAACAGTTTCACTCTTAATCACCTTAGGAACTGCATTTTCCTTCTTTACTTCTAACACAGCTTTTTCATTAAGTAAGGAATCACTTGCACTTTCAAAAGATTCATTCTCAACTTTAGTTTCTTCTACCTTAGAATTTTCAGTATTCTTAGGACCATATTCAAGTTTTGGCTCTTGAAACTCTTCTAAACATGTGTGTGCTAGATTAATACTTGGAGGTGAAGGTACACCTCTTCTAAGCAATTTAATCTCAGCATCTTTATGTGACATATCTCTTTTTGACACACCTATATCATCATTAAATCTAGACTCATTTTTACGTATAATGCAAAATCTATTCTTCTAGCAGAGCTAAGCCTCTTTTATGATTTGCTAGGTTATAACTAGTTTTATTTAGCTCTAACCTCTGATCATTATATCTCTTTTGAAGCTTTTCATATTCTTTTAAAGTAGAACGCGATTTTGCACAACTTATTATAGAATGTACCTCTACGTCAGAAAATGCCATCAAAGCTATCTTTGTTGCCACCATTGCTGTCTCTGTTGGTGCTTCCACCTCATCAGCCATGAAGCTCCAGTCATAGCTAACACCATCAATAGCCAGCATAGCCTTTGGCTCTTCCATAATTACCTCCTTCTTCTTGTCTTATCTATACCATGTATTTGTATTTTCCTACTGTCTTTGCTTTCTACATTCTCTAGCAAAGTGTCCCAGATTGTGACAGTTGAAACACTCTACCTTAGACTTATCAAAACCATCAGTATCATTACCATTAATGGTAATCTTCTTACCATATTTCTACCAAACATTTTTGCCCTCATGCTCACTAGAGCAACTTGTCACTTGATATCCATCTTTTCTAAGTCATCTTCATCCACTTGTTCAAGGTCTTCATGAGATAGAGGAGACCCACTAGATTGACTAGTCAGAAAGGCATACAATGTAGAATATTCTATGCCAGCAGCACTTGTCTGTAAACCAGCAGTAGAAACACCAAGGGTAGCAGTACTAACTACTGTAGCCAAATTTACCTCCTCTGGTGTGCTGATGCTGGGAGATGACACAAGTGCCATATTCCTAGAGCTAGAACTTGTACTTCCAGACTTCTTTAGGCTCTATTCAACAATTTTGAAATTGTTTTACAGATCATTAAGTTGCATGGTGTCAATGTCTGGCTTATTCATCGAGACAACAACATGAGTGTTGAAATCTGTAGGTAAACTCATTAGAAACTTCATGTTGAGATCTTCCTGAGCTATCTCAACACCTAAAACAGTTAGTTGGCTGACAATCTTTTGCAACCTTGTGAACATATGATCAAGTGTTTCATTGTTGTTAGTGCTAAAGTTTTCAAAACTTTGTTTCAACAATGTCTTTTGGGTCTTCTTGGTAGCTTCATTGCCACTAAACCTTGTGCAGATCTCTTCAAATAAAGATTTTACATTTGGATAGTTGTTAAAATACAAAACTTGTTCATTAGGAAGGGTCATTAGGAGCAAACTCCTTGCCTTCTAATCATTCCTTTTCTGAATCCTTTCATCATTAATGACTGGTCCAGTGTTCCTAACTTGAGTTTTCTTGCCTTCAATTGTAGATTCTATAACACCTGGCTTGAAGGAATCACTATATTGAATGACCTCCTAGAGAGCATAATCTTGAACCAAGAAGTACTGTTCTATCCTTAGCCTCCACATGTCAAACTCATTCTGTTTGAGCATTAGTAATTTACCAGCAGTTGTAGTATGAGTATTCTCCATCTCCATCTTCTTAGTAAGAATGTAAGAGTTTTTCTGGATCTTCTAATTCAAAGTATCAGAACCTTGCTTTGATACCACTTGAGGAAACCTAAAGATCGTTTAAGCTAAGGTTGTTTAGACCTTTATCTAGGATAATATCAATGTTCATAAGTTATAGAAACAAGCGGAATAAGAACAAAGATATTCAACAAGGTTTTTCATTATTATCTTTCCCATACACACCTCAATCCTAATTAATTAATTGTAGGACGTGTTATACCAACTGATGAGTGTCTAAATACTCATCATTTTTGTACCATTTAAACTGCAAAAACATCTGAAAACACTCAAAAATGTATCAAAATGATAAAAATATCACAAATAAGTGTTTTATGTGTTTCTAATGCAAAATACCAAAATCGTAAAAACGATCAAGTTTGCATAATTGGCAGTTTTAGTCCCCCAAGTTTCAAAAGTTGTCAAATTTAGTCCCTGGTAAATCAAAATAAAACAAAATGTTATTCAAGGTCCCTGAAATATTCTAAGTTGTCAAAAATGGTCCTTGAATGAATCTTTGGTCAAATGGCAGAAAAGGTCCCTCAACTTTACAAAAGTGTCAAAAATAGTCCTTGGATATTTAAAAATGGAAAATAATCAAATATGGTCCTTGTACTATTAAAGTTTGTCAAGTTTGGTCCTTGTGATACCTTTGGAGAAATTACAGGTTCAGCCCCTCATGTTTGGATAAATTGCAAAATTGGTCCTTATGATAATAACAAACCAAACGGACCCTTTCTTTGTTATTAACCCAGCCAAAACCCTTTGACCCCCTGTCATCATCCACTTGACCCCCCATTTTTGACCCCCCTTCATATTAATATCAAATGGTCAAACCAAGTCAAAAGCGCCAAAACCAGAAACACTGTTTCTCTTCCTCACCACGCCGGCAATTCCAAAACCAGAAACCAGGGTGGTTTCACCACCTCACCACCACCTTTACAGCTGTATACCCACTCCCCTCCACCTCCACAATCTCCCAAACTTCTTTAAATGCTAAAACCCGCTTCAAAAGACTTTTGCGCCAAAACTCCACATGGACGAATATGATGATTTTGACCAATCCAATGGTTGGAATGAGTGGGATATGTTCGAGATGTCGACAAGAGTTGAAAAGATCTTTATAAAGGAGGATTGAAGCAATGTGAAGATGTATCTAGTGTAATTTTAATTTACTTGTCTCGCTTTTAATTATTCTAAGTTTTCCAGTGTATGTTCAAGCTTTTCAATACCTTGTAATCATATTTCAAATGTATTTCAAACCTATTTTCGGTTTCAATTTCAAGAAATTACCAAGTTTTATGATTGTGCAATTTCGACCTTAAATTCTCATATTAATCTAAAGTTGTTTGTATCGATGCTTTGATTAAGTAAGCTCATAAAGCTCCTAGAAGCTCTTATAAGCTTTTAGAAATCTTAACACTTTGTTTAGTATCAAAACAGAAAAACAAGAAAAATACCAAAAAATAGTTAGAAAATCAAAAATACATGGAGAAGATGCGGACCAAGCAATGTGTATTATGGATTGATCGGTTTAGAGGCTTAGTGGTAAGCCTATAGGAGTGGTTATTAGTTCTCGCCTCACTTTTGTGCATAAACTCATCTTGTAAGTCATTTCTTCAAAATTTGCAATTTTAAGTATAAGTGTTATAATCTAGTTAATTTTAGCTTAAATGTCTAAATATAATTAATATCGCTTAATAAATAGGTTACTTAGATTAAAAACTTGTTTTGTGCTAAAACTTCAAATCATCCATTAAAAGGGTGTTTGGATTTCTTTGAGTTAATTGGGATAGACCAACAGGTTGTTGTTTGTTGTTATTCTAAGTCACAATAGGCTCAAATAGCTCACCAAAGCATAAAATACAAGACTTGTTTGCTAAAAGTCAATTTCATCTTTAATCTCAACTTATTTAGTAATCATTAAGAATTTGGATTGCCAAATTCATTTTACATGCTTAAAAGTTGTTACCATAGCTATAGATAATCTCATTTCACCTTATAATAACATGTTCAGTCATTAGAATCAATTAAAAGTTCATAATAGTCAACTTAGTTCATTTATTTAAAAAGTCAAATTTCTCATTTTACGCTTTTGAATAAAATTTAGAATTTTAGTGTGTTTATTACTAATATTTAGCTCATAATCTTTTGGGATATTAAAATATAGTCGCTTAACTTAATTATAAAAATATTAGTTTATCTCACCTAGCTTATAAACCGCTTATTTTCAATCTTGTTTTAAGTCCTTTTCAAAAACATGCTCTGTGCACGCAGTAGTTGAGCTTTTTCTCAAGCTCATTCGAGCTCATTAGTGAGTACTAGCTTGTGTACCTTAGCTTTTGAGAAGCTTACCTAGCGTCTCAGGTTCCAAAGCTTATTTTTCAATTTTTAGCTTATTTAATAGGCCTGCTATTAGCTTTTTGTTTTGTCCAATTCATATAGTATAAAGGTCACTCAGTGTCTAGTCCCTTTTTCATAAGCTCATATTAAGCTCTCTAGTGAACACCACAGTTAGAGTTTTAGCTTTTTGGAAAGCTTAATTGATAAACTTGTTAGTTGCAGTGTTCTTTTTCATTTCCTAGCTTATCTTAGTGCTTAAATATTAGCTTAAAAGTACCTAGTAACAAAAAAAAAAGTGTCTTGTGCAATAGTCTAACTTGTGCTTATTTGAAGCTTATTCGGTGCTTATTTCTTAATCATTTTGCTTTTTCAGTTGCCATTCTAGCTTATTATCATTTATCTAGCTTGTTCTCAGTTAACCTTTTGCTTATTAAGTAGCTTATAAGACATTTAGCTTAATCCTTGTGCTATTTTAAATTCTTGTCCATCGTTGAAATAATAAGCTCAAATCGAGCTTATTAGTTGTTTTGTAAAAGTTCTAGTTTGAAAACTGCTTATTTCATTATACTTAATTAGTTCCAAAAGAAAAATCCAAAAATAATATTTTGCAAAAGGAAGTCTGGATTCAACCACGCCACCCACCACCACACACACATACACTACCAACCGCCTTGGGTCTTTGACTGGTTATCTTTTGCATAGTTTAATACTTACCCCTTATTTTCTAGTTTAGCTTATTCGTATAAATTAGCTTATTTACAGCTTATTAAAAGAAGCTTTCACACCTTTTGTATTTTTCTTAGCTTTGTATTAGTATAAAGTATTTTATAAAAAAGTTTCATAATTTTCTGAATAGTTTTAGTATTTTTAATCATTTATTTAGTCTAAAATAGTATTTAATTCATAATAAAAATATAAAAGTCAAAAAATATAAATCTTTTTCTAAAATTTTCTTTTGTCATATAGTAAGTAAGAAAATTGTTTTACACTCGTAGGACTTTTATTTCACAAATTTTACGTTTTTACTTGCGCACCGCGTAATTTTTACATATAACGCGCGTTTTCATTTTAGGTCACGTTTTTAGGTAATTTAGGTTTACACTTCAATTAAAATAGTTTATTTAAGTTATTTTGTTTTATAAATCAAGAAAAACATCATTTTAAAAATAGTGATAGCGTTTATTTAATATAATTTAGCTTTTAATTTTCTTTAATTTGCATTTAAGCCCTCGTAATTTACAAAACTTTTCTTTAGGTATAAATATTCCAAAATCCTTATCGATCACTATCCTTAGTGATTATTCGACATCCGAATTTGTTCAAACACCATTAAGTCTCAGTGGACTTAACGACTGTGGAAACACTATACTCTCCGGATCTTAATTGCATTTGTTTCTCGAGTGTTTGAATTTTATTACTGTTAACCATTCACAAGTGGTTAGCTTGTGTGATAAACTTGACTGTCTGAAGCGAATCACCAACTATAACAAGGAATCAATGATTCTTGAGATGAAACCAACTAAACCCTAGGCGTTCATTAGAGGACTTAACGCCTAGATGACACACACACACACTTTAGGGTTTACATTGAAACTCACAACTTATGTAAAACCTATACGTCTGATCTCCTTTTATAACATAAGGAGTCCAAGACTTATAAAGGAAGTAAACATAAAGTAATTCAGTAGATCAATAATACAATGTCACATTTCCAATATGTTCTCTCATTTCTTTACAATTTATGTCAAAAAACAACTAGGTAAACTCATTTTTTGATTACATATCTCTTTGAAGTCAAACACGTATTGAATGCGCCATTGAATAAGTATGACTAATGAAAGTCAAACAAAGGTACACACAACGCGTGATTGTTTTGCTTTTGCTCTCGGCTTTTTAAAACTTGGTGTTGCTACTTACTAGATTGCCAAAGTTATTATTGCTTGGAACACCTCCGAGACGGTTCAAACGATCTTTTTTGATTGATTGATACTCCACTTCTTCCTATGGTCTTTACTGATTCCAGTGACACAACATGCAAACCGAATGTTCATTCAATTTTAATTTATTTTAATTTTTTTATCAAACTGTCAATTATACTCAACTGACATTTAAGACCCAGCATACCAATCTAAACTTTATAACGGCAGATAATTGTAGTGACAAAAAAAAGTTCATGGGTTATAAACAAAAAATAATAAAAGTTTAAGAATATGATGAATTGAGGATTAACCATGATTTAAACATAATGAAAATAATACTACTAGTTATTGGTTATAAACGAAAATAATAATAAAAGTTTATGGTTTTCATATATAGTTTTCTTAATTTTTAACTTTAAAAAATATGGGTTTTTCTTAGAGGCACTTTATTTTGCTTACCCATAAATTCACGCTACTAGGACAAATCACCATCCATCAAGTTTTTATCTAACGGTGAGATTAACCTAAGATTTAAAAGGTAAACCTAAGTCCATGTTTTTTTTGTCTTTTGTCTTTCTTTTTATTCAAATATTTCTTTTTGTCTTTTTTTTTAAATTCACGCTTTTTATTTAATTAACGCTTTTTTTTTTTTTTTTTAATTAGCGTTTTATTTATTCACGCTTTTTTTTCATTCGCTTTTCTTCTTACGCCTATTCTCATACGTTTTAGTCCGCTTTCATACATTTTCATTCGCTTTCATACGTTTTGTCCGCTTTCATACATTTTCATATGTTTTCGCATTTTCATACGTTTCGTCCGTCCGCTTCGTTTCGCTAATTTTTCATACGCCATCCATTTTCGAACGTGTTTTACGCTTTCACACGTTTTCATCGTATTCGTCCATTTTCTTACGTTTCGTCCGCTTTCTTATGTTTCATACGTTTCGATTAGCACAAGTGATATTCAGAATATCACTTTGATATTATGAATATCACTTGTGATTTTCTGATATCACTTTGGGTATTCGAATATCACTTGTGATTTTCATGTTACAAAACATTAGTTGAAAATCACTTGTAATATTCAGAAAATCACTGAATATCACAAGTGATATTCTGAATATCACAGAATATCACTTGTGATCATCTGAATATCACAGAATATCACTTGCGATATTCATAATATTATTTGTGATACTTAGAATATCGAATATCATAGAATGTCACTTGTGATATTCAGAGACATATGAAAACGGCCGAAAACATTTAAAAACGTATGAAAACGGACGTATATGTATGAACTCTAAACCAAAATTTGACCATTTTCTCTTTATACGTGGTAAATATAAACTTACATATTTTTATAAGTTTCAAAATAAGCAAATTAAGCTTGTGAAATATAAACCGAAATCACATAAGCTCATAAGCTAATAAAATAAGATTAAACAAATACCCCAAATTATGTAGTCTTATTCAATTATATATTTGTGATATTCGAATATCACAAGTTATATTCTCAATATCACGAATATCACTTGTGATCATCCGAATATCATAGAATATCACATATCGAATGAATATCACTTGTGATATTCGTAAACGTATGAAAACATTTAAAAACGGACGAAATCGTAAGAAAATGGACGAATATGTATGAAAACGTATGAAAGCGTAAAAACAAGTATAGAAACAGACGAAAACGTATGAAAACGGATGAAAATGGACGAAAACGTATGAATAATGAACAAAAACGTAAGAAAACGGGCGAAAACTTAAGAAAATGGACGAATATGTATGAAAATGGACGAAAACGTATGAAAGCGTTAAAACAGGTATGAAAACGGACGAAAACGGGCGAAAACGTATGAAAGCGAAGAAAAAAAACACGAATTAAAAAACGTTATAGATAATGTTATACCATGCTTCTAATTAGTTATATCATTTTGAAGTTTTAGTTATTTTATTTTTTTCTTAATTTTGTTATAATTTCTTTAAACTTTGTCAAAAGTTTCATGAGATAGATCTTTAAAGTTTAAATATTCCTTTATCAACAAATCAACAGCTATTTTGATTAATTATCAATTTTATATATTTGTTTGAGTATCGAATTGAAGAAAGCATAAAAAACACTACGACCTTCATTTCTATCGAGCTGAAGAGAGTATAACCAAACCCAAGTTTTTTTTTTTTTTTTTGAACGGCATAACCAAAGCCAAGTTATCCATGAAAATAGATGAACAAGATATGATCCTGCATGTCATGTATTGATGGAACAATAAAATTGAACAATCTTCTAATTTAGTCATAAGAACCGCGACAAATGAACCTAGAACAACCAAAGATTTTCACCTTCTCGATTAACGATTTTACTACACATTCTCTTTTGAGATATCATTTGATTCAAAGGCTGAATCATGTCGAGATATTTGTAACCCTGTTGTTTGCTTGCGCCGAAAGGTAGGAATCCTCATTCCCTTTTCATCATAAAGAATGGCTTCCTCGTCATCATCAGGTACTCTACATTTCTCTCCTAAAATGATGGTTTTCTTCCAAATCGATTCCTCGTGACTCAACTTATTCTTCTCATGTTTTTGTTCTCTTTTGGATGCCTTTTTGTACCCTCCGACAGATCTCATGCTCATACTCGACGATAGTCTTCCCTTTTCTGACACATTTGAGTTTGATCGGACATGATAAGACACTGCCCTTAGTTTCCCCATGGTTGGTGGTGGTGGAAGTGGTTCTACTACTGTTTCTCGTGGTGGTGGTAATTCTGATGATGCATGGTTGTCTGTTTTTTCTTCAATTCTCACGTCCAACGTTTGCGTTTCTTCATCTATTGATGGCTCTTGAGTCGTTGATGGAGAAGATGTTCTTTGTTTCTTTTTCTTGAATCCACAAAGGGATGAAATGATTGCCACTATGGCTGCAACAAAAGCTACCGTGAATGTGAACGAAAGCAATGGATTGTGTGGAGAACTTTTACGCGTTGGAAAGTTTCTCACCATTGCTTAAGATTTCTAGAAGAATATCGATGACAACATGAAGATCGGTTTTTTGGGAACAAGAAAGTAATCATTTCGAGCATGAAATTTCAAAATTTGTCAACTTGATCCATGTGAAATGCTGTTTTATGCGAAAGAGATTGCTGGAATTATGGAATGAGTAGAACATAAAGGAGAGGCCTAGAGCAAAAGTATCTGCTAAAAATGTTACTGCATTTTTCTATATTTATTTATCACTACAGATCACGGATTTACACTTCTACTGTAATACTGTATCAGTGATCATAATGCCTTGTTTTTATTAGAATTATGAACATGGGTTGAGATCAATAAAGATCACAAAAAAACTAAAGATCAAATGGATCAATCTCAACCATCCATTTTTGATCAAATTAATTAAATTCATTTTCATCTATATATTTAAAAAGTAAATATCTCATCAAACCGTTAATAGTTAGATAAAATTAATTATCCATGTGACAAGAATAAAATTATTTTTCTATGTAGATCCAATATCAGATACTTCGACAAACTTATTTTTTATCTTGTTTTGCGGGTTTTGATATACTCCACCATAAATGAAAATTTAAAAAATACTCTTTTGTGTTAACACAACCCTTAAACTACAAACCCTAAACCCTAAAAATCCTAACCCTAAACCCTAAAACCCTAAAACCCTAACCCCAAAACCCTAAACCTTAAAAACCCTAAACCCTACAACCTAAAACCCTAACCCCTAAACCAAAAAAACCTAAACCCTATCCGCTAAACCCTAAGAAAACTAAACACTCAACCCCTAAAAAGCTTAATCAAAAAAGTCAAACCCCTAAACCCTACAAACCTAAACCCTAACCGTAACCCTAAATCCAAAAAAAAAAAAAAAAAAGTTAAACGAAAGATATGATGTGGGATATCAAATTAAAGGTAATTTTATACTTTGTCGTGATGGTATGATTAGTTTAGCCAACGATCAATGATTTGTGAGATATTTAGTTTTTAAAACGAAGGTGAAAGTTTATTTTATTGTTTAATGAAAAAATGAATGGTTGAGAATGGTTTATTTGATCTTTAGTTTTTTTTTTTATCTTTATTGAACCAAACTCTATGAACATGTATGAATAAATGAAAATTGATCTTTATTGAACCAAACTCTATGAACATGTATGAATAAATGAAAAATTTGTGATGCAAAGACAAAATTTCACAGCACAATTATGAAAGTTCATTTCATTTTTCAGAACCTAGCTTTATTTTAAATATTATGCATTAAAAACTATACGTGACTTAGAAATTTTGGCCACCAAGAACTAGTTTCACAAATATACGGAGTAATATTTACCAACAGTTGGTAACAAAAATAAATTACAATTAGTTCAACCAAGTTATCAATTGCATATTTAGGATATATAGGCAAACTAACATTACACTTCAGTAAAGTTATTAGAAAATGTTGACCATATTCAAAATTCTAGCTAGCACTCTAGAGTCAGTCAAATTTGAATTGTAACCAATGTATAAATTTGGTTCAGTTCAACCGATTACTGCACCATTTTGTCATAACATCTTTGCAAGACTAACAAATTCGATCCAGGAAAAGTTTCAGTTTGTATACATATGGAACATCAAGCTCTAATCGACTCAAATATGTATAAATTCTATTTATGACCGACCTCAATATCGGACATTTCAGCTCCTTTACCTTTTCTTTAATTCATTGAAGCTTTGGCTTTAGAAGGAGATGTTACCAGATGATGCAACGCTGCTGTTTGGATGATGGTACTTGGGTTTGAGCTTGGCTCCCGATTTCTGAGAGAGCTAGCTTGCCTCCTCTCTAACGGTCGCCATTTTCGTGGAAGACAACGAACAAGCCGCGTGGAAGTTACCAATAGAACCACACCACCAACTATAAGCATCCTGCAGTCAGACACCAGAAGGAATATAAGAGTCGACTACCTGCTGTCAAGGTTGAATATTGCCTTCGATCGAAACTTTTAGATAGTACGAGATTAACAGACAAAGTTGGTAACCCAAAATACTAGATGCATAATATTTCCCATCCTTTTATGCAATGAACTTTATGTTAAATTAACATTTTCTGAGGTTAGATGCACTCTATACACTTTGGGTGGGATTTTGACTTTTCCAACTTCAACCTATTTAACCCGGTCCATTTCATAGCAAAATTTGTAATTTTTATCCATTTCATCCATGTGTAAGATATATCCAAATAGACCCATTTAACTCTAATTATTGTAGAGCAACAAATAAAGAACGGGAGCTAAAATGATATATTACCATCCAAGCAAAAGCCAGGAACGAGATGTTGGACTTTCAGGCAACCGCTCTCCAAGAGCAAGCATACCAGCAAGTACGCCTGTCACAATTGAAGCCACAGCCGCACATGTTGACACCACAACCGCTCTGCCATGCTTCAACCCACGGGTCTGGTTATTCACATATAATAAGATATTGTTCAAATTAGGTTTGATGATGTATTGCAATATCTTTTCAAATGGTTTCATTGATTTGACAGACCTGGTAAACAAAGCCTGTAGCACTACAACATATACTAATTGAGATGCATACAGGAACCAACAATGCCGAGAATCCCTGCTCCAAGAATAGAAATCCCATTTTTGAAATTACAGATGCAATCCTGCAATTAGAGATACACTTTTCATTATAATTGGCATTGGTAGATAAATAAATGTAGCTATTGGTAATAACGTATGCGTAAGCGTGTTACGAACTGTTAGAACTTAAGAGATTTATAGGCACATATATAAAAAGAAATTTTTCACAGTTGCTAAAGGAAAATATAGTGTAAAAGTTAACCAAACTAAGTTCAGTTTCTATTTAACTCACACAGCAGGCAACCAATTTTGAAGCAAAGCATTATCGGCAATTCAATGGCAATCAATAAAAAGTCAGCATGGGTCCGTTACTCTGTTAGAAAGTTTTGAGGGTTTTATCAAATTATATTTAGAGTAAATTACACGGATGGTCCCTAAGGTTTGTCAAAAGTTTCACTCACAGTCCCTGTTTAAAGTTGCATGGATAGTCCCTATCTCTGAAAAGAATAACACCTATGGTCCCTTATTTAACTGCTGTTAACTAAGTTCCATTATAATTTACACTTTTAGCCCTTTTGGTTAACAATCGTTGCCTCGTCAGTCCTTTATCATAACGGAAGTTTATAATTTAAAGACTTTCGAATTTAGGCATGTTTTTATACGTTTTCCTACGATTTCATCCGTTTTCGTCCGTTTTTATACGTTTTCGTCCGTTTTTATATGTTTTCGTCCGCTTTTATATGTTTTCCTCCGTTTTTATACGTTTTCATCCGTTTTTATACGTTTTCATCCGTTTTTATTATGTGTTCATCCGTTTTAATACGTTGCTTACATTTTTTTATATTTTGGTCCGTTTTTGTACGTTTTTATCTGATTTTATACGTTTTTCTCACGTTTTATCCGTTTTATTCTGCTTTTATACATTTTCATATATTTTATACGCTTTCATCCATTTTATTTGTTTTGTCCGCTTTTATACATTTTCATTCGTACACACGTTTTTATCCGTGTTCGTCCATTTTTATTCGTTTTCATATGTTTTTATTCGTTTTCGTCCATTTTAATACGTTTTCATATGTATTTATATGTTTTTATCTGTTTTCGTCTGTTTTTATTCGTTTTTGTCTGTTTTAATTCGCTTTTGTCTGTTTTTATACGTTTTCATCCGTATTTATCCATTTTCGTTCATTTTTATTCGTTTTCGTCTGCTTTTATCCGTTTTGTACTTTTTCTTACGTTCTCTTACGTTTTCATCCGTTTTTATACGTTTTTTTAAATATTATAAAAGCGGACGAAAACGAATAAAAACGGACGAAAACGGATGAAAACGTATAAAAACGTGCCTAAATTCGAAAATCTTTAAATTATAAACGTCCGTTATGATAAAGGGCTGACGAGGCAACGATTGTTAACCAAAAGGGCTAAAAGTGTAAATTATAACGGAACTTAGTTAACAGCAGTTAAATAAGGGACCACATGTGTTATTCTTTTCAGAGATAGGGACTATCCATGCAACTTTAAACTTTCAGGGACTGTGAGTGAAACTTTGGACAAACCTTAGGGACCATCCGTGTAATTTACTCTTATATATAACTAATCAGCTGTTTTCCGTTCAAAAAAGTTATCTGACTTAGGAAATAGACCGTCGCTTTGTGCGGGTATTAGTCTAGTATATTAAAAAAGTTTAGACAAATAGCATAAAAAATGGAGAAGAATGCTTAGGCGAGAAGAAAAAATACCCGAACAAAATGCCAGATTCCAAGCCATATATGATCTCCTCCACAACTTCAGATTGCATCTGTACAAAATCGCAAAATAAATAAGTATCATTGTAGACAAATAGACAATCTTATGGAAAATATGAATCATGCTTGAAATCTATGTTACCAGCTCTTGCTCTCTTCGTTGACGTCTGTAAATACGAAGCCATCCATTAAGGAGTACCTACATATAAACATATAAAGACTAACGATTATATATTATAACCCCAAAGGAGAACCTATTTACAAAGATGGACAGTAACATACTATTCAAAGACTGAAACCACTATCATAATCATGTCGTTGAAAAGATAGGCAGAAAGATGCATCAGATTTCAGATTCCATAACTATTAGTATTTATTTGTGTCATCCAAAAAACATATCTTATTTGATTGTGCACTATAGTCTATACACACAAGCATGAAGCAAATATTACAGAATAGCTATCAACATTAACAGTCTACATACAAAGAATCAAGAACATTTCATTCAAGAATATACAAGAAACAAACAAGCACTAATATTAACATTAAGTACATAGCATCAGTATAACACTGTTGCTAAAATAGCATCGATTACATACTAACTTATCCAATACCATATAATTAACTAAGCAAAAACATGGTATGTGAACAAGCATCAGATAGTGCAGAGAATAAGATACCTACAAACAAAAATGCAACACCACAAGCCAACCAGGGTAAGTGTAAGATAGAGATTGATGAAGCCTTTTGCTCTTCTCCTCCTGCACCAACTCCTGCATATTCAAGAATCATATCAATTCAAGTTTAATCCAATGTAACATTTCCTGAACATATTGTGATGAAAAACATGGCATTCATATCTTTGCATTGCCAAGTCATAAACATGGATCAAATTATAGTTCTTGAAGAGTTTAAACATAACCAACTAATAATATTTTGTTACTAGTCTATTATGTGTTATATAACTTAACCTGCACATACCAAAAGTTTTCAAAAGATTATATCACATGATCACATTTGGTACATCATTTTGTTAGAAGACAACTTAGGAACTCACATTACCTATGGTGCCAAGGCCAGCCAAGGTTATACCCAGCCAATCAACAACATTCATGACTTCTTTCAGGTAAAAATGAGAAAATATGGATAGAATAGCAAGACCACAGCCGGAAACTGGTTGAATCACAGAAACCTAGAGCATATATAGGAATCAAATGGTCAGATGTAAGTCTGATGCATCTTGCAAATTCAAAAACTTGAAAAAAATTCTAACAAACTGATAAATAAATATAAGTGTCAATTTTATCATTTATTATTCTAGATATATATGCATGAGAAAGGGGGTGTTTTGATGTGCGTTTTGAAACAAATTATGTGATCATTTGATTCCGGCTGTAATCGAGGGCGTGGCACGAGATTATGTTAAGATGTGCTTCTCCTGTAAGACTTGATGATAACCGGACAATCAGCTGTTTAAGGGATTTGAAATATTTTGAAAATGGAGCAACTAACTATGGAATGTGTATAAAAAACGGTATTTAAGTTGAGGTAAAAAAAGAGGAGTAAATAAGTAATCTGAGCTTTCGCTGAAATAATCAGTTTTGCAACTGGTTAAACCTTATCATTGCCAATTCAAGTAGGATAAGTCAGATAATTAGTTTCATATCGCACATCTAAAAACCCCTAAGATGAAAGATAACTTCAAAGCGCAGACACAAAGGAACTTGACGCAAACACTTACAGGAGCCAGAGATAATGCTCGTAACATCAGAATTGCCCCAAAGATATCCATAAGAAAACCAATCAGCCATGGCTTATTAGAAGCATATGCTTGTACCACCTACATAATAAAGCAAGCAACAATATTTACAAACACTCAAACCAATTATCCTGATGCAGCAAGTCATTGCCATAGAAGTTTGCAGTTAGATGCACGCACATACTTCCTTCAGTTGTGCAAGTGTTACTAATGACAACATGTATGGTTTTACATTCGAAAAGCATTTTACATCAATGTTGCATAAAAAAAATCAACAGCTGAAAAAGAAGCCAGATGTCAACCGTGAAACTTTGCATGTGATGTGACTGATATGTTTAGTAGTAATTATCATAATACAGCTAGCACAGTGAAATAGTGATGCTAATGATATGTCTAGATTAGTCCTCAACATTATTAGCAATCCCAATTGTACATTCTCGGAATTATGTAGCTTCACCCCAGGTTATAACATTTGTATTCTGTCTTTAACGGTCAGCTTGAATATAGAAGGATACTAAGATCTTGCAAATGATCATCTCTGCTCATTATCCTATTTCTTAAGAAAAACTAGAGGTTTCCTTTTTAGTATACTATAAGCTATGCTGTTATAACAGATTGAATGGTGGATTTATGTTCTTCCTTGTTAGTCATGCATTAGATTGCATGCTGAAGAGACATAGCTAAGTCATCAAGTACATTCTAATACCATAATTAGTAGTATTACCGTCATCCACCACATATTTAAGAGCTCATGACGTCCGATGAACAAACACCACAGATGAACCTCCGGCGTTGTAATTTAAGAGCTCACTTGATAGTTTGGGAGTACTTCTCAAACTAACAATTTTGTCATTCTTAGTTCTTTTAGCTAGAATATCTGCTATCATAAAAGGTATGCATTTGATCTAATAATTATATAATCTCAGCGAAAGACATATATTTTGCATATGCAACCAAAAACTCGTTCGCTACTAATAAATCATAACCTGACTCTTTCTTACCATATGAAGTGGTTTATATAAGAAAAGCTAGTCATTTCCCGAATCCTTAAACAGGTTCACAAATTGTGAGTGTTTGGCATTGCTTATTAAAACTGTTTACGGCATTATGATACAGCAGATAAGAAGGTTTTGGGAGTGTTTGGGATTGCTAACTATGACTGTTTAACTGATTATTTACGAGTGAAATAAGCTGTTCTGTATTAGCAATTTAAAGTTGCTTATTCCAAACTGCATATTTACAAAAAAAACATTAAACACATAAGCAGTTGCAATGATTTTCAATTTTATCTAACTTCAACTAGAAACCCACTAAGAGGGTGTCTGGGACTTCTTATTTATATTTGTATTTGCTTATTTTATATTCAATCAAAATACTCATTCACACTCTTGCCAGAAGAGGTCTTAGGTCTTTCTGGTAGGGGAACGTTGTTGTTGCTTATCTTTGACCAGTTGAGCAGTTTGACCACTAAAAGTGTTTGGAATTGTTAAATTTATGTGTTTATTAGCTTATCTGCTTATTTATTGGGATAAAAAATAGGACTTTTCAATAAGCATAACATCAGATCTGAATCAACACTATTTCCTAAACCCAAAAACCCTCTAAGAATAACATCAGATCTGAATCAACAAACGCATATGCAGTTGCAACTAACTTAAATCCAACTAGAAACTCACTAATAAGGTCTTTATGATTGCTTACTTCATCTTCTTATCTGCTTATTTACTTATTAGAAACATATAAGCAGCATAGAACTTTTGGAAAAAAGATTAAACTGCGTCTGCTTATCCACTTATTCTATGGTACAATAAAGCATTTTTCAAATAATAAAAAGATGGCTCCTATATTTGCTTATGCTGGAAAAAATGTTAAAAGAAAAAAACACCCAAATAAGCAAAGGCGATTTTTCGCCATTATATCTAAACCTAAAACCCTGTGTAATAAAACTGATTTGCATGACAAAACAAAAGACTAGTTAATCTTATTGGGTCTTAACAAATCCAAAAAACCCTTTAAGCAAAACATTAGATCTAAATCAAGAAACAAAGAGCATTGCACATTACTAAACAAATAAACAAAAACCCATGTTATACCTTGAGTTTAAGAGAGAGAGGAGGAAGAATGACAGTCCCTTTTTTCTGAAGAACTTTTCCGATGTTATTTCCGGCGGTTGCTGCCACCGTCAGAAATATTGATTCCCACATTTTCTTTCTTTCTTTCTTTTGTTGATCCCACTCCTTTCGAGTTATCAACTTTTAAGGGTGCGTTTGGATTTTAGACGGACTATAATCGGATTGATTTAGTTTAGAATTTGGATTTGTATTAGTTTTGATGTAAGAGTAAAAAATATTTTTAATTAAAATTAAAAATAAATTATTATTTAAAAATTAAAAATGTATATGTGTGGATTTAAGATGACAAATTTTTTTTTACATGGACTAATGGACAAGATTAATCCCAACAATTAAAAAAACTCAATTTCATCTTTTTTTCCAAATATAAATATCTTTCAAACTGTTAATCGTCAAGCGAAAAAAAATATACCATTACGATGAGCATTTAATTATCCTTCTATAAATAGGCACTAATTTGAATACCACATATGATATTAGTGTTAAATCATATATGATATGTATATGATATGTGATTTATCATATATGATTTAACGCTAGTATAACATATGATATTACATATCGTATGTGATTTAACACTAATATCACACGCGATCTTCAAATTAGTGTTAAATCATATATGATATTTCACGAAATTCCAGCTTTGAAAATAGATGAAAAACGTGAAAAACGATTTTTTTTTTTTCAAAAGATATCAAAGTCTTGCCTATGAAAGATAATTAAACTTCGTCGCGATGGTGTAATTATTTTTGTTTAACGATTAACGGTTTAAAGATATTTAAATAATAAAAATATGTAAAATAATAAAATCTTTTAATCTCAACCATCGATTTCTTTTTAGATGGATGGTGAAGATGAGTCCCTTAGGGTGGTGGCGGTCACGCCACCACTTTTTCCACGCCAATATCTACCAATAATATCCCGCCAACTCACCTCATACCAATCTCATACCTAATAATAAATTTTTAGTGGCGGTACCATGCCTAACTCATTACCTATTTTTTTTTTTTTTTTTTTTTTTAAATTTAATAAAAACATAACATTTTATTAATACTTAACAATTTAATAAAACATAACATTTTATTAATACTTAAAAGAAAATTACATGAACTTAATACTTAAAAGGAAATTACATAAACTTAATACTTAATCTAAAATTGCAATTCCATCCATATTTCTGGTGAGCTCACGTTTTTTTCAATAGTGAACGTTAATATATTGGGTCGGTTATGTGATCACGCGGTTCATTATAGAACTTCAGCCCACATATGTTTTTCTTCCATTAAAGCCATTTTGTCGCCAATAACTTTTCGGCCATTTTATTCTTTGCAACTTTTGTAGCCACCGCCTCCCTGCAATAGTTGTGTCTTATTTGTTGTGTAAGTGTCGAAGGAAACAATACACTATTTATTGTCGACGACTCGGTTTGACCTTTTGCCTTTTCTTTTCCGCGATAGAGTGTTGTCGACATTCGGATCGGGAAGCACGATGTTGTTTTCATTGCTTCCTGACTCAGAGCGGCGGATTCCGACGACTTTTTCTTTTTCGTCGAATGAGAGGTAGATCCTCGAGCTATATCTATTGTTCCAACCATTTGTCTTCTTGCTTAACAACGTCCCATGCATCAATATGAGTAAACGTCTTGCCGCTTTGGTCTTGTAATCGGCCATAGCATTTGTCATCACGCTAACATCGCTACACCCACTCACGAATACGCTTCTACAATTATAAAAGTAATAATTATAAATTCATATAAATATACAATTATAATAGTAAAACTATAAATTAATAAAAGTATAAAATTAAAAAGTTTAAAATTTACTTGTTTGATGTATAGCCCATTAAAGACACCCATTTCATTGCTCATAGTTTTCCACTTTGTGTTCAAGGCATGAAAAGATCTATTTATGTCTTTCACATTTTGCTTGAAATGCTCAAGAATCGCTTCAAAAACTATCTCTACTTTGTTCATTCCCAACGACTCTACATGTCGAGATATGAACCCAAGTTTAGCCAACGCCGCCTCTTCGACCAGGCCCAAGATTTTTTTCCGCTTTATTTGGTTGTTTCTTTTTTCACTACTTGACTTCTTGAATTTCTTCATCATTTTCTAAGATACAAAACATTATAAAAATTAAAATTAAAAATAATATAATTCGAAAATTAAATAAATTTCGAACATAAAAAATAAAAACAAAATATAATTCAAACATAAAAATAAAAATTGAAGCATAAATAATTTCAAAATACATTTCAAATTTAAATTAGAAAACTAAAATAAATTATGTAATAGATGAAATATAATTTAAAAATAAATTACCCATGGGAGTTGGTTGTTGCGTTTGAACCACATCATCTTCATCATCATCCAAGTCATATAGCGGTAGTTCTCGCTCAACACTTGGTTCACGTCGCAGGGACCGCTACGGTACTCAAACGGGTCAAAGTCACTTGTTGGAGATATCGTGTATTGAGTTGGAGTCAATGGTGGTGGATGATGAAAATATTGTGGTTGAAAGTACGGGGGAGAAGTCATTTGAGGATAATATTGAGGAGGACTCATTTGGGGAATGTATGCACCGGGTTGTGATTGAATTTGTGGACGAACGGAACGAGAACCTCGTCCACGTCCTTTAGATGATGAAGCACCTCTTCTTGGATCCATGAGATTGTTTTTTAATAGAGTAAAAAGGTGAGATTTAAATTGTGTTAGAAAATTAGATTGATGTTGGAAATATATAGGGGGAGTAAAATTTTTTTTTTTTTTTTTTTTTTTTTTTTTGTTTTTTGTTTTAAAGCCAAACGGCTACTTTTCAAATCATACAACGATACATTTTTGGTCAAAGTGTATCTTTAATGTCCAACGCTCGAATATTACCTTCATACCAATTCGGGGATCTTTGCCGAATTGGTGAACCTATCCTTCAAACCGAATCATACCGAGCAAGAGGCAACACAAACACCATTCGGTATGCCTCATGCCGAAGGCCAAACCGAATGGACTGCCACCACCCTTAGTATGTAAAAAAGTTTAGTATGTAAAATAACTCTTCTCATGTGTGAGAGAGATAGAGTTTGGTTTGGTACCTTTGGATTTAAGAAATTCTTTCAAACCCAATAACAATTGCTTGGTATAAAATAGGAATGGATTAATGTGGGTCATGCAAGCAAAATATGATTCCACACTAATATGGTCTCTTTTGGTCAATCCATACCCAAGATGGGTCCCACCATATATTTACTATCTCACAACATTTTCAATAAATTAATAAAAAAATTATCGCTATCATTAATTTTTTATAATATTTTATTAATTAACTTTTAAAATATTATTTTTGTAATTACATATTATATATTTTTATCTCTTCAAATCCAAATCTTAAACCAAATCCAAATCCAAATCTAAATCCGAATCCGAATCTTAAACCTCCAAGAAACCAAACGGGCCCTAAATATGTGTAAGAGAATGCAATTAATGTAAACCGACCCACATAAAAGTCACACCTCCTTTGGCTCTTATAGATTTTGCGGCCCCCCTATCACTATTTCAAATCTAAACCCTTAATCAAACAATTAAGGGTCTGTTTGGTTTATAAGTGGGTTTGGATTTGGATTTTGTTTTGCATTTGGAGAGTAGAAAAAATATTAAATATATTTTATAATAAAATTATAATAAAAAAATATTATTTAAAATTTTAAATAAAAAGAGTATGTGAGAGTAGAAAGTGGTGGGTCTCACGGGTTTTGCCAAAACCCTCCAAGTTGATGTGAAATGAAAATTCATTCCATCTATCATTCCTTTTTTCAAAAGAATGAACCAAACAAAACGTTAGTGTCACATCAAACGTAAAACCCAATCCAAAGTATCCAACCAAACGCACCCTAGATTTTGTGACACAAATCAAAACATACTCAAATCACCTCAACCAAACGGCACCTTAATGAGTAATAAAACAGATAGATTGATACACTCTAATTTATTGTGTTTGTGTGTGGACATTTATAACCTTAAAGCTTGAAAATGTAAGAGTACATGGGGAAAATGTCAGAGTAACTATAAGGGTATAAGAGTGTGTTTGTTAACAATAGCAATAAGCAATAGCAGTTAGCAGTGAGCAGGGAGTTGTAGTTGTGAACAGTATCTGTGATTTTAAAGAGTAAACTGCAAAACATGTCCCTAATCTTTTCGATTTTTGCGAGAATGTCCTCGAAATTATTTTTGCGAGAAATGTCCATGACGTTTCATTTTTCTGCGAGTTTTGCCTTTGAACCGTTACTGTAGTTGCAAATTATTGTTTTTTGCTCACGCTCGTTAAGTTTACCCATTAGTGGTCATGTGAAATGACTAATTTACCCTCTTTATCTTCACTAATTTCTTTTTCATAACTTTCGTGCAAAACTAAAACTCTTTCATATATTCCCACTGATACAAATTCACGTTTTTCACCATCTTCTGGAACCCATTCAAAATTACCTATTCATCATCTTCTCCACTGATAACATCAAATTGTCTTGATATTCTAAGCGTTAATTTCCCTCTTTATCATCACATTATGAGTAAAATGCTAGTGAAAACATCCTTATTCCTTATTATTTCATTTCAGGATCTATTTTGTGCAAGGAAGCGGTAAATGGACATTTCCATGCCCAAAGGATAACTTTTCACTCAACTACGGCGTAACCAAGTGATGGAGTTACGCCGTAATAATGATCATGAAGAATAGGGCGTAACAATGGAGTATAGTTACGCCGTAATAAGACTACTGAACATGAAGCAACTTACTTGACAGTGGATACGGCGTAACCCTCAGCTCAGGTTACGCCGTAATAACGGATAAGCATCAGTTTTACAAAGGATACAACGTAACCATCAGCTCAGGTTACGCCGTAACCATGGATAAGTACGAGATTTTGAAGAGTTACGGCGTAACTAATATAAATCTTACACCGTAACTGGTATCTGAGCCTATAAATAGACAAAGTTTTCATCAGTTATAGGCATCTCTCCTTTCCCAAACCTTCTAGGGTTTGGGGAGATCAAACATAGAAGAAGAATCATGGTTTAGGAGCATTGAATAACGAAATCCTCGTCAACGATTTCTGTTGTATTCGAGTTTGAATTCCTTTTATATTTTTCTAGGACTTATACTATGAACTCATGTTATTATTGAAGTTTGCATTTATGTTATTGATCTTCTTTTTATTTCTTTATAGACATTTACTAGTCTTATCATAGATCGCTAGTCTTGGTATTATTATAAGCTTGTTAGTATCTAAAGGGATGGAAGAATTGACCAACTGACCTCAGTCTAATAGGTTGCGAAGTATGGAAGGAATTGGCCATAGTACGACCACTCTTCGTGTGCGAACTGACCAAATCATCACCTATCAAGTGGAGGTATTTAAGAGATTAGGGGAAATCTAAATTCCTAACGGCCGGGTTTCCATAGACTAGATCTAGTAGATTTGGCCCTAAGAACCATAGGCCATGACGAATTGACCAAAGGAGTCTGGCGATAATTAACCACTATATTGAACCTTCATATCGAGAATCAATTCGTATTTGCATTCTTTATTAAGCTTTTCTTTTTCTATCTTTTTATCCAAAATTCTTGTATCTGTGTGATTGGAATAATTATAGCTTATCAATATCATATCATTTCTAATCATCTTAGTTCTTTCAAGGTCACAGCTCTCTTGGGACGATACTCGGATTTACCTAAGGCTTTACTCAATCTGATCAGGTTCTCTGCCTGTTAGTATGTGTTTATCCTAAGTTGTCTAAGTTTTATAAATATTAAAAGCAGGATTAAATAGCACATCAACTTTTTTGGCGCCGCTGCCGGGGAGCAGTTAATGGAAGATCTAAGGTATGATCTATTATATTTACCTAAATAAGAGATGTGAGCACTTCCTAACCTAGGTATGTATCTCAATCTCTCGTATTGCAATATTCCACATTTATTCTTCGAAGCTTATAGTTACGGCGTAACCTCTTTTAAGAGTTACGACGTAACCATTAAATAATAATAAAATTTTTAATAATTAAAAATTTAGTTACGGCGTAACTCTTTCCCTAATTACGCCATAACATCCTGGCGGTATAAAACCCATATTTGGATGAAAAACTAGGTTTTTACCAAAACACACATCTTTTCACCACCTACTACAACAGTAAAAAATTTCCCAAAAATTTTCGTCGTGATTTCTTCATTCCCTCGCTCAAGCAATGGCTGGTAAGATCTATCACTACTCGTTTTGATTCGTTTCTATCGATTATTCAATTAGGGTTTATATTTTATTATTTTGGGGATCTTGCTTATTTTATTATTTTACTGCTATTGGCTTGATTAATTTAAGATTATGATGAATTCCCCATGTTGTTTTGATTCGTGTCATATCATTAAGGGTTGTTTGGGATGTTTTGACTTAGTTTAAATGGGTTTTGGGTCAAACACAAACCTGATGGTTTAGGCGTGGTCCCTCAGCACTAATAGGTTAAAATTGATGATTCTTTTTACCACTTGGATAAATTTGATGGTTATGGCATAATCTATTGCTAATCATAACCGTATGTTGTGCTGAGTTTCTGGGGAAGATTATGGCGTAACCTGTGGGTTATGTTACACCGTAACCATTTGTGTAGTTTAATTACGGCGTAACCTGTAATGTTGGTTGCGCCGTAACTAGTCATCAGTAGGCTCGATTCCTAACTTTTATCTGTTTTTTTTCAGACGAAAACCCTGTTCCCAACCCCGCTGAATGGGTTAGGTTTCTGGCATTTGAAGATGAAGGGATTAGGCAGCTATGCCGTGATGATTACTTGATGTTGACAAGAAAGGATATTAATCTGCCTGAAGCTTTGGACTTCGATGCGTTTGATGGGATTGAAAACGGGTCTGCTGGGAGGAAGCTCAGAAAATTCTGTAAAATCAAGTTTACGTGCTCGCAAGGATCATTTACTTGCAATGTTTGGTTAAGGCTCTTTCGGATCACCGAGCCAATTATTCCGGAATATGTTCGTGAGTTCCTAGCTTCAGTCGAGTTCAAGAGTGAAATCGACTATGATGATCAGGTTTCGTTGTATTTTCAGCTGGGGGAGTGAGATTGCAGTTAACTTTGGATCAGTTTACCGAGATAATGGGTTTGTACACACGGGAAGAGTTGGATTCTGAAGTCTTTGAGGAGTTTTACAAGACTTGTTGGAGGCATAGGCCCGAAGACTATGATCCCACCAACTACTTCAACCGTATTTCTGTTGTGCCCGGGTACAACTCGAGGCACCCACCTACTTACACCTTGGTAAGGACCCCTATTCGCCGACTGGTGCACCGAATCCTTGCTTGCTCTATAAGGGCAAGGCATTCGGCCAAAGAGAAAATGACCATGGATGATTTATACCTCTTAAATGGGATGGACGGGGGAAATCACATTGATGTCCCCTGATAACGCTACACGCGTCGTTCAGGGTCAAAGGAACTTCCTTTTCGTCGAGCAAGTTTTTCAACACCCTAGGTTGTGAACCTAATCGTTGTAGTGTAGTATTAGGGTAAGCCACGGGTATTGATATCGTTCTCTAGGGGAATAGGAATGCTAGTGAGAAGTTACTACGCTAAGGTTGGGGTTGAGGAAGATTATCTTTTTATGTTTTATAGGAAATGGAAAGGTACGAATCTCGGGGTTTGGATTTGGGGGTTGGTATTTCTACCGATTACTCTACTTGTCTAATTATCTAATTAACTAAGCTAGGGTGAGGATAGTCTATGTCTATTGTTGTGTGCTCGTATGATAGTTAAAGATGTGTTTACCTAGATGCTACTACTCCCTAGTTATCTCCTATTGATGGTTGAATTTTCACGTCCTTATTCTTAACGCGTTGTGTTTTCTAAGGTCGTAAGGTGTGCATTCCCTAACTCTTTGAAGTCACCTTTAAGTGTAGTAAACAAAATCCACTAAGTCATTCATAAACTAACTTTGAGGTTATCTTTGGGTTTAGTAAACGAAATCCACTAAGTCATTCATAAACTATCAAAGATTTATCAAGTATTAAATACAACGATAGCCTAGTCGCACTCCTAAGCCAATTACAATTAAGATTAGAGACAACCTAACAATAATTAACAACTAGGTTTCATATATCTAAGCAAACATACAAGTAATTTAGCCGGACATGGTAAACATGCAAGCATACACACAATCAATCAAAGACATAATTGTATTAATGAAGTAAAACACTTATCTTGGTGTAAGATAGGGTTTGGTACCCTAAAATACTGTACAAGACAGCCTTGGTTCGGTTTAGGTTTTACTCCAAAAGACTACACACTAAATAATGAAAATTGGATTCTATATATATATTACATATGCGACGGCGCCACCTTATGTTTTGTGACGCCGTCGTGTCGCCGCTATTAGGGTTTCGTCTTGGCCACGTTAGACTTGCGACGGCGCCACCTTATGCTTGTGACGCCCTCTTCTTTTCCGACGCCGTCTGATTACATCTAGGCCGTCCGAGATGCGACGGCCTACTCTTTTATAACTTGACGTCGCACTTGAAAATGGGAGTTTTGGCTTCGTCCCGTCACAAAGATCCTCCGACGCGCCACACCAACACCGACGCCGTCCCCTTATGTTTTCAGCAGACTTTGAGTGTCTCGATTCGACTTTGGCCATTTTCTTTGTATAATCGCGCCTTTTCGTCCAAATAAGTGCCATTCCAGCATTTTGCCTTCAAGAGACCTAAAAAGTGAAAAGGAACGATATTAAGCAATAACGGATACAAAAGTGATCAAATAAGGGCTTAAACGACCCCTAAAAAAGGTACCTTTTAAAACCTTATCATCCCCCATTATTTGGCGAGGTTTATGGGCAATGGAGCTAAGGGTTTTACTGGGAAGAGTTCGATTCAAGGGGCTCATTTTATTGGTAGGTTGGCTAGGAGTTATGGGTTGATGTTTGAGGAGGCTTTGGCTCGGGTATCCTGTGGGAAGGAAACTAGCTTGCTTGGGTTGAATAAGCTAGTGGAGTTTGGGATTTGTACCCAAGATGTGTATGGATTGGTTGAGTTAGCTGGGATAGCCCTGAGGAGAGAAGTCGGGGAAGCTAATGGTGCTGGTGGTGACCAAGAGGAAGCTGAGGAGCGTGTGCCGAGGGGTCGACGTAGGGCACACGTTAATGTTGGGGATAGGTTATAGATGATCGATGAAAGGATTGAAGGGATGTCAACCCACTTCAATGAGGAGATTGATAAGCTCGGAGTGGGTTTATATGGATTGAGTAACCAGTTTGAGGGTTTTGCAGGTACACTGGATCAGGTGCAACAGCTGCAACAAGATTTTTTCAGCTGGAGTGCAGAACGTATGAGCTAGATGCTTCAGGGGATGCACTTGAGCCATCCTCGATGGCATGGACCAGGATATGTATACCAGCCCGACATCCCCGATATTGGCATCCAGCAAAGAGTGGCATTTATGCAGACTGAGCCCACTCCTGGTAGCACCACAAGCACCCCATTCGACCAGACTCCGTTCCACTCCATGGAACATGATCACCACAGGGATGATTGATTCCCCTGTTTGTTGAACAATTTCTAAACAATTTCAAACTTATGTCTGTAATAACTTAATAACTAGGATATTTGTGTGGTGGATAATCTATTGTGCCAATGGGTATAAAATTTTCCTAGTATTTCTGTGCAGGTTTTGCTTCTGTGATGCAATTACGGCGTAACTATTTAGGTAAGTTACGCCGTAACCAGTGGTCAGCAGGAAATTTTTGTCAACATTATAGTAAAGGTATAGTCACCGGATAAGATACACATTAGCAACCTTGTGACCCACCTTCAACCTTTAGTGAGACATCTTGGGCAAGCATTTGAGAGGGGAGTTTATTTCTTTCTCGGTTATTTTTCATTTCTATTTTCTTTTTCCTTTTTATTCATACAAATGGGACTTTGTACACTTCAAGTGGGGGGATAGGAATAGAAATGAAGTGTATGATTACTTAGCTTACTTGCCCTATTTTTCTAGTTGGTTTTAAAATTTTAAGCTCTTTTGAAAAAAAAATTGTCATATTTTTAACCAATCTAGAATTACATATAGCCGAGCACACTATAACCCTTATTGTCATTGGTGAGATTTAGCCTTTCCGTTTCCCCTATTTTACCCAAATCTACCAAATATTGAGTGTGCCGATAGTATTGTAGACTTTAGAACTTGGCTTTTACATCACTTCGGGACCATAGACGAGTAGTGTATCAAGTTAGCTTGGTGCATTTGGAAAAGACAATTTGAAAAAAGCAAATGTTTTAGGATTAAACCCAAATAGCCCATATGTGTTTACTTGTGTGCGTTTATTGATTAGTCGCATTGACTTTTCGACCTTCGTGTTAACCCTTTTTGTTGCACTCTCCTTTAGTGCAAGATACCCCTAGTTACACCTATTTGAGCCTATCCTTTCGTTTTCTAATCCTTATTTTCGTTACACCTTTACACCTTAGCCTACCGTGTAGTCTTATCTTTTGATCATGAAGTCATTGTTCGCCCTAGTTCGAGGTTTGAGTAAAAGATTCAGAAAACGTGCCAAATCGATGACATCCTATTGAAGATCATAGAAGATCCCCCAATATTCTCCTTATGCTCATCTCAAGTGGGGATAAAAAACACTATAATAAAAGTGCATAATAGCCCTTGTTGATAAAAGTGCAAAATATTGTAAGCACTATTCGATTAAAAGAAATTAGCATCGAGAATAATACCTCGATCACATTCGAAGATTGGAAGATAGTCAAGACACCATCGGTTCGAGAAGGAAAAATATTCAAATGGTGTATTCCCGTGACGTATTATGATCCTATTTCTGTACCATAAAGATGAACCTTGAATGAACGGTGGGGCGATGGCAACTTGGTTTTAAGCTAAGACTATTTGTTTTCTTTTTCTTTTCACCCATTAAAATATCCCATGCCTTACCTTACCCTTTTTGTCGTGAAGTATGTCTAGGTGATGCAGCGAGCAATCGTTGATGTCTTGGCCATGGATTTGGTCATGTATTATTGATTTTGTCCACTTCGCCGTTACACGTTAGTAATGACACTACCCCATAACCTTTGAATCACTTTCAACCCAACATTGCTTTCTAAAACTGTCTTAACCTTAGCTCTAGTGGTGGAGATGTGTGTAATTGCCAAGCTTATGTTAGAATACTTGTTATGTCCGTGCAATTGAGTGATCACCCCGAAATTAACACTTAGATTAGGATAAGCGTGAGAGTATTTTCGCTCCCATTTCGTGAGGTGTTCGCTCAGTATAAATATTCTAGTATGGAAATCTTAACCCACATTCCTTGGGATGTATCTTTGCGCTCTAAAAGGTCTACTTGAGGGCAAGTAGAGTTCAAGTGGGAGGATATTTGATAACATCAAATAGTCTTGATATTCTAAGCATTAATTTCCCCCTTTATCATCACATTATGAGTAAAATGCTAGTGAAAATATCCTTATTCCTTATTATTTCATTTCAGGATATATTTTGTGCAAGGAAGCGAAAAATGGACATTTCCATGCCCAAAGGATAATTTTTCTCTCAACTACGGCGAAAGCAAGTGATAGAGTTACGCCGTAATAATGATCATGAAGAATACGGCGTAACAATGGAGTATAGTTACGCCGTAACAAGACTACTGAACATGAAGGAGCTTACTTGACAGTGGATACGGCGTAACCATCAGCTCAGGTTACGCCGTAATAACGGATAAGCATCAATTTTACAAAGGATACGGCATGACCATCAGCTCAGGTTACGCTGTAATAGAAGGGAAGCATTTGATTTACAAAGACTACGGCGTAACTCTCAGCTAAGGTTACGCCGTAACCATGGATAAGTACGAGATTTTGAAGAGTTACAGCGTAACTAATTAATAAATGTTACGCCGTAACTGGTATCCGAACCTATAAATAGATGAAGTTTTCATCAGTTATAGGCATCTCTCCTTTCCCAAACCTTCTAGGGTTTGGGGAGATCAAACACAGAAGAATAATCATGGTTTAGGAGCATTGAATAACAAAGTCCTCGTCTACGATTTATGTTGTATTCGAGTTTGAATTCCTTTTATATTTTTCTAGGACTTATACTATGAACTCATGTTATTAATTGAAGTTTGCATTTATGTTATTGATCTTCTCTTTATTTCTTTATAGACATTTACTAGTCTTATCATAGATTGCTAGTCTTGGTATTATTATAAGCTTGTTAGTATCTAAAGGGTCGAGAATTGAACACCGACCTCGCCTAATAGGTTGCAGTATGGAAGGAATTGGCCATAGTACGACCACTCTTCGTGCGAACCCACCAAATGATCACCTATCAAGTGGAGGTATTTAAGAGATTAGGGGAAATCTAAGTTCCTAACGGCCGGGTTTCCATAGACTAGATCTAGTAGATTTGGCCCTTAATGACTGCTATTAGGTTGCCAAATGATCCCGGGTGACCTTTTAATCTTGGTGAGGAATCTAAGAACCATAGGCCATGACGAATTGACCAAAGGATTCTGGAAATATCTAACCACTATATTGAACCTTCATATCGAGAATCAATTCGTATTTGCATTCTTTATTAAGCTTTGCTTTTTCTATCTCTTTATCCTAAATTCTTGTATCTGTGTGATTGGAATAATTATAGCTTATCAATATCATATAATTTCTAATCATCTTAGTTCTTTCAAGGTCACAACTCTCTTGGGACGATACTCGGATTTACCAAAGGCTTTACTCCATCTGATCGGGTTCTCTGCCCGTTAGTATGTGTTTATCCTAAGTTGTCTAAGTTTTATAAATATTAAATGCAGGATGAAATAACACATCATCCACGCACACTCTTGAGCAAGCACCACCGATTCACCATCCACTTGATTAATAATTCTTACTCTTAACTTTAATAATAGTTTTTTAAATGATAATGGTGGGATAAGTTATATACGGTTTGATACATTTATATTCCAACAAGTCTTAGCAATCCACCAGGTTCTTTGATGTACTTTTTTAATGATTTTTTTTGGGTGGATTATCTTCATTGTTTATCAAGTTTGTGATTTTTTATATATGCGGGTAAAAGTGTGGATTTTTTTATTTAGAAGTTTGGTTTTTGTGGTTTGCTTAGGATGCACTCCATGTGTTTGATGAAATGCCTCATTTTTTTCTTAATTGAAAGTGTTGTTCCTTTATACTTGGTTATAATTAACCACAATATTAATCTATCCAAGCTCTATGGCTTAGTAATGTTGTTTAAAAAACAGTTTAACAAGTTAAAAGATAAAATAAAATAGACACAAGCTTTTAATGTTTATATTCTTATTAAAAATTAATCAAAGAATATATTACTCAAGTGTTTGCGGAACAACACTTGGGATTAAATGACAATGTATGGTGTACTCCTCACTAAACTTAAGCTAAGCTTAAGTACAACTATGCTAACCAAATGAGCTAACCTCAGGGACTTAGTTGTATTTGGAGGAGTATAATGGCTTGTGAATGTCTAAGCATTTAGTACACAAGCTTAACCATTTCACTCCACCTTGTGACTGCCATTTATACAAGTATGAAATTCAACATTTATCCTAAAAGATAAGACTGACATAAGCCTCAGATGACAAAATACCTTACATATTTTGTCTCTGTTACAATAAGCTATTTCTAGTAAGGGACAAGTTCACTTTCCTAGTGTAAGTGTTGACACACTCTTGGTCTTTTATTCATTCAGGGAAAGTTGACCTTTGCGGATAAGGGCACACACCTAACCTTCAAACTTATCCCGCTTTATCTCGCCTTTACTTCAGTCTTCATGCTTTAAGTCTTCAGTCTACAAGGTTGGTGAGGAGTCTGGGGATTCAGTGAGCTATTGTCATTACTCATTGAATCCATCATCTTCTTCTTTGGCTCAGGTATCATTCACTGAGTCCCGCCTCACTGAATGGAAAAACCCTTCTTCTTAGGCTTGTCCTGAGCTTCTTAAAGATGACTCATTGAACAACTATTCATTCAGTGACTTGTTTATGTTTAAGGTTATTAAACACTTAGGTTATTTTATTTTCAAATACTTGTTTCAGGAAGTTTGGGGATTTACTAACCCAACAGTCTCCCCCTATTTGGATATAAACATACCCTAAGTGTTTCTAAGTTCAGTGTGAGTGAGCAAAGGTCTTCTTCTCACACTGACTATTCTACAAAGCAACTAAAGGACACTGAATAACATAAAAACATAGTTCATTAAAAATATATTACAAGGTCCTAAGTTACAATGCAAAAAAGTAAAGGATAGTGTCGTTGCAGCAAATGTTCGTTTCAGTCCAATTGGTATCCAAGGGCTTCAAGTTTGGGTTTCTTTGATTTCAGCTTATCCTGGTCAGGGTGTTCACTGATCTTGGTCCTTAAGTCATTGCTGAACCTTTTTTGGGCTTTGAATTTGAGTGGCCATCACCAGGAAGCCAACCATTGCTTCAATCCTGCCTTGTCTATATCACTCCACCTTTGGAAAGAACGCTCCCGAAATTCATCAGTGAAGAATAAACCTCTCAGGTCGTTCAATCGCCAGATGATTCACGAATCTAACTCCTTCAGGGAGGGCTCTGTTACAGTCTAGGCCATGGATTTTGATCTTTGGTTCACGCTCTAGGATCTTCTTCTTTTTCCTAGAAGACTAAGAGGGGGCATGTTGATTTGCTGGGGCTGGAAGAAGAGACTGAATGTCAAGATCTTTAAGCATTTGTTTTAGTTTCTCAAATCTGTTGCTCAGTGCATCCATGAAATTTTTGACAATAGCATTCTTCTTCTTCTCTATGACGAGACCAGTTCAGTTATTCCAAAGTCAGAAAACTTGAAGGGATCATGAACCTCAACGGTTCATTTGTCAGGACCTCAATAGACACTGAGGACTACAATACAAAAAAAAATCCTCAATCCTACTTGATCAATGTAGGAAGTATACCTAATCTAACAGGAATCATAAAGATCCTTGGGGCTGACCAAAACACTAACCCTAGGCGTTTATAATCACACGCCTAGGATACACACACACACCTTTGGTGTTTTACATCTTGACACACCTAATATACGTTCCCTGCATCTCTTTATATACTAGAGAGTTGGGGTTACAAAGGGATAAGAATAAAATAATACAAAAAAATATTTCTAACATAATTGATGCGTGGGTTCGGGTTTGAAAAGACTTCATTTTGTATGAGCAAGTTTTTCAACCCTCTAGGCAGTGTACCTAATCGTTGTAGTATAGTATGGGGTAAGCCCAGGGGGTTGGTTCGTTCTCCAAGGGTATAGGAATGCTAGAAAGAGATGTATGACGAGAAGGTAAGGTTAAGGGAGATTTTTTTGGTCTTTTTTATGTTTTATAAAGCAAGGTAAATATCTCGGGGTATAGGAGTGGGGGGGGGTGGTACTTTTACCAATTTTAACTACTTCTAATAACTACTTATCTAATTACTACTTGAACTATGGATAGGTTATGCTTAATGTAGGTGTGCTCTTAAGATGATTAAAGATGTGTTTACTTAGATGTTCTTACTCCCTAGTTATCTCTTATTGGTCGGTTGAATTGTCACATCCTCATCTTAATTGGTGCGTTGTATAGGGGGGTGCCTAATTCCCTAGTTATATGAATTGTAACTCTCTTCTAGACTATCCGGGATCGGCAAGTACAATAGTATCTCCCTCGAATACTCTACTATACTTAAGCTACAACTCACGCAATAAACACAACGAATGGCCTAGATGCACTCCTAAGCTTTTTTACTATTTAGGACGTTCAAGCTCGCAACAATTAAAGAAGAAGCCAGTTTTCCTTACTCTAGCGTCTACCAATTAAGACAAGAGACAACCTAACAATAATTAACAACTAGGTTTTATAGATCTAAGCAAACATAAGGATAATTTAGCTACTCATGTTAAACAAGCAAGCATACACACATACAATTGAACATGGGGTAGACATAATGATAATATGGATAAACAAACTTATCTTATGATGTAAAATAGGGTATGGAACCCTAGAATACTGTCCAAATCGGACTATTAACTGAATTAGGGTTTGCTCTCCAAAGTTCCACCTCTTTTAAAACAGAAAAATCGAATTCTATATATAGATTTACAAATGTGACGGCTTCACCTTTTGCTAGTGACGCCGTCAGGTCGCCGTCATTAGGGTTTCGTCTAGGCCAAGTCATCGTTGGGACGGCGTCAGTTGAGAAGCATGACACCGTCAATCTTCATGAAGGACGTCGTCTGAGATTGGTTCTTGGGCGCCCGTGTGAAAATGAGAGACGCCTTCCGTAGTTTAGGCGTGACGCCGTCAGTTGTAGAACCAAAATTTGTTCGAGTCGTCATGTGTATTTTGATAAACTTATATATGGATGGCGCCGCCTTTGGTTGGGACACCGCCAGTCTCATTCCTTTGATCTTGATTTTGCCATTTTCTTCATGTTTTCGCCTTTGATCCAAATATGCTTCATTCCAGTATTTTGCTTCCAAAAGACCTAAAATGTGAAAAGGAATGATTTTAAGTAGTAACTGATATAAAATGTGTCGATTTAGGGCTTAAATGACCCCCTAAAAACGTATGTTTTAAATCCTTATCAAATATCCCTACACTTAGAATTTGCTTGTCCTCAAGGGAATGTGCTTTTGGCCAATGAATTTATAAGTTAGGGGGCATGAAGCATTGGTTAAGATAGTTTACAACAAGTACAAGCACCACAATAGTCATAACAAGCACGAAAATTATATACTAGCACCTCACAATTGGTGTTTGTTATGAAGCACCTAGGAGTAACTATATAAGAGGTCTTTACAAAGGGTTGTAACGTTAGGCTTAGGTTAGGGAAGTAAAGGGTTTTGTTGGATAGGGATATTTAGTGGTGGAAAGTCAAAATCTTATGTTACAAGCATGTAAAGCGTATGCCATAAGCCAAGACTCGACTCACTAACACTAAACAACTTGAAACAAAACACAAACATAAACATAAAGATAGATGTAGGATGGTAGCCCGTATGTTTTTCTCTTTTTTTTAAAACTCTTTTTTCTCTTTTTTTCGATTTTTTTTCATACCTTTTTACTCTACCATCCTCTACGATAACATCAACATAAAGAGATTTATAGGAGCATCCCTACACTTGAGTTTATATTTAACTAACACTAATTGACCCAATTTGAAAAGATCAAAACACTTGGAGTACTTAATTACGTAGACAAAGGGAATTTGAATTTATTGTTTTTTCCCGTTACTCCATAAAATATTACTTTAACCCATGAGTCTTAATCATCCCAAAACTGTATACAAAAGATATGACTCGACTTAGCAACCATGCAAGTAACTAGATAATTGAACTAAGGGTTTAATAACGATAAAAATAATGCACTAAAGATGAGTGCATACAAGGTAGGCTAAGGCGATTTGGATATAACATTTGGGGGGTGGATTGTAAACAATGCTCTTCATTGATATTCCAGAAACTAGAACATCACGAGAACCGCGAAAAGGATAGGCTCGAGGGGTTAACTCGATAAGGTTTTAAATGTACCTTTTGAGGGGTCGCTAAGCCCTTATTTGATCACTTTGTATCCGCTATTACTTAATATCGCCTTTTCACTTTTTAGGTCTCTTGAAGGCAATTGTCGGAATGGCACTTTTTGGACAAAAGGCGGATATATGAAGAAATGGCCAAAGTCAAGAATCGAGACGCCTGTCAAATACAATGGGACGACGTTAGGTGTTATCTCATGACGCCGTCGCATCACTTTTGTGACACCAAGAGCTAAATTGTTTATTTACAAGTGACGGTGTCGCTTTAAAAGAGTATGTCGTCGCAACTCGCACGGCCTAGATTTGATCCGCACGGCGCCGAGGTCAAGAGACGGTGTCACAAGCATAAGGTGACGCCGTCGCAAGACTAACGCGGCCAAGACGAAACTCTAATAACGGCGACTGACGGCGTCATTAAATTAAAAGGTGACGTCACGAATGTAATCTTATATATAGAATCCGAATTTTTAGTTTTCAGCAGTGTAGTCTTTGGAGTAAAACCTAAACCGAACCAAGGTCTGTCTTGTACAAGATTTTAGGGTTCCAAACCCTATCTTACACCAAGATAAGTGTTTTACTTCATTAATTTAATTATGTCTTCAATTACTTGTGTGTATGCTTGCATGTTCTCCATGTCCCGCTAATTTACTTGTGTGTTTGCTTAGGAATATGAAACTTAATTATTGAATATTGATTGGTTGTCTCTTATCTTAATTGTTAATGATCTAGTAATGCGACAGGTCATTCGTTGTGTAGTTAATGCTTGATTAATCTTTGTGAACCTTAGACTATAATGAGCAGAGTAGTTGTAGGCTAAACCATCCAAAGAGTACCTTAGAGTTAGAGTTTATAAATCCTAGAGATTTTGTAGACGAGACCCTTTGGTAGTTTCAAAGAGTTAGGATAAACGACACCCTACGACCTTAGACACAAACGCAATTAAGAATAAGGACGTGACAATTCACCATAATAGAGATAATTAAGGAGTAATAAAACCTAAGTAAACACATCTTTAAATCATCATACGAGCACACAATAATTAGACATAGACTACCCTCACCTTAGTTAATTAGATAATTAGATAGTAGAGTAATCGGTAGAAATACCAACCCCCAAATCCAAACCCCGAGATTCGTACCTTTCCATTTCCTAAAAATACAAAAGATAAAAATAATCTTCCTCAACCCCAATCATAGCGTAGTAACCTCTCACTAGCATTCCTATTCCCTAGAGAACGATATCAATTCCCGTGGCTTACCTTAATATTACACTACAACGATTAGGTTCACCGCTCAGGTGTTGAAAACTTGCTCAACGAAAAGGAAGTTCCTTTGA
The DNA here is from genome assembly GCA_022545495.1 of Chrysanthemum lavandulifolium. Classification (NCBI taxonomy): domain Eukaryota; kingdom Viridiplantae; phylum Streptophyta; class Magnoliopsida; order Asterales; family Asteraceae; genus Chrysanthemum; species Chrysanthemum lavandulifolium. Next base: position 203,255,134 of record CM040239.1, read on the forward strand.
CCCCGAACGACGCGTAGCGTTATCAAGTTTTTACGCCACCGGAAATAGAATAGCTAGTTAGGAGTCCACCTTGTTTAGGTTTCCTTGCTTGATTCCTATCAAGTAAGCCTTTTTCTCATTTTTAGCTTCCTTGTAGTCTATCCCCCTTCTTTGTGTTTGTGTTCGTAAAGCCCTTTTCATTTGTCGCTATGGCAAGTGAAATTGCATTTGAATCATTAACAAATGAAAAACAATTGAATTTCGCAGATTGGATTGGTTTTTATTCTTCTAATGAATTTGTGAGTGAACTTAGAGATATCCAAAAGGAGACGGGTGTAAGGTTGAATGGGTTTGATAAATTTTGTGCTTGTGTGGCTTCTATTCAACGATCATTGTTAGAATCAACTCCTTTAGTGAGACCCTCTAGAAATTTTTTGAGAAAGCCTCCTACATAAACCATCGCTTGTTACAACTGAGGAAATGGATAAGGAGGATTTATCCAACCTTAGGCATCATGATCAAAAAGACCTAGTTTTCAAGAACATGGAACCTAAACCCGAACAAGATTGTGAGATGGTTAGAGTTAAACCACCTATTTGCATGTGGGATAGATTTCAAAACATATGACACACATGAGGAACTTTAGGCAAATAGAATATAGTGATCAAATTTTTGAGAATGATTCTTATGAATCGGACCAAGAATTTGAAATGGCTAAAGAAGGATTTGAGATACTTAGGAGTGTATTTGGGTTAGATCATACTAAAACACATGATGAACTTTTAGGAGATCTAGATATAATGGAGAATGAGGTGGAAACTCCAAGTCCACAAGCCCTACCATCACTTGAGGAACACATATCGCCTATAACTTACCCGGGAGAAGTAGAAGAGACTATAGGAACCCCGATTGATATAGAACCTTTGGACCAAATGCCACTAGAGAATGTAGGTTTTAGATGCTTGTTGTCATGACCTCTCTCTTAGTCCTAGGGAAGTTCCTAATTTTGATAAAATGGAGCCTCAACCAAAAACCTTACCCAATTTTCCGTCTTTAGATGTGAATCTTAGAATTGAATTAGGCCCCAATCCACCCATCAAAATAAATAATCCGAGTAGTTGCTTGATAAAGGTGGTAGACTCTAGGCCATGTAGAGTGGAAGCTAATATAGGAGTAACCCATGACTTTACACACTTGTATCACCCATTCATGGTTGATAAAAAGAAACATTATGGGTTTAAACCAGGTTTATTAGGTCAAAATGGATACTTAACTAAAAATCTTTTGAAGTTGATAGAAGATGATCCATTTTTAAGAGAGAGATTTGATTCACCGCTACACCAATAGACTTAGGTAAGGTTATAATGAATGGAGCACACCTTTGAGCATATAAATCACCCATCACCCTCTCCTCACGTAGCAAATTTCCACCCCAAGGGTGTGATCGCTACTATCACCCGCACTTAAGCTTAAGTGTAGGAAAACCTCCCTTTATCCGTTAAATAAGGGTAGAGTCAAGCTCGTGACTTGAACAAAACAAGCGCTTCGGGAGGCAACCCATGTGTATTTGTTTTTCATTTTTATTTAGGTGTCGATATCTTTATTGATTGTTTATTCTCATGTTTGAATTTGTAAAATGCTTTATTTTGTCTTTAACCTCGCCTTAATTACATATAAAGGTATTTTACATAAGGGATAAGTGTAGGAGGATTACACACGCTTTCAAAAGAAACGTGAACATGAGAATTACAATTATTTAAAAGATATATGTGTGTTTGTTAGAGTCAAATGCTTGTATCAAGTCATAATGGATGTTTTGCAGAAATTTTTCCAGATTTTAGAGATAAAATTTTCCAAATTTTTCCGAAAATCGCACTGCTCATTATGATAACCGACGGCGTCAGATCGCAACTCGACGGATCGGGAGGAGTAGAAACAACTTCTAACTTTTTCGCTTTCAGGCTACTTATAATTTTTTTGGAATTTTCC